>JANBXA010000651.1:152805000-152812500 GCA_030556225.1 Cricetiscus sungorus
CCCTCTATTACTCCCCCATATTGTCATCACATAATAATTACATTTTGCTTCCCTGGCTTTTGTACTAATCCTAACCCTAACCTTTACTCTTAACTCAAAGCATACCCATAAACCAAACAGTAACAATAACCAATCTCTAGGATAACCCAAGCCTGAACCCTAATGCCTACTCCCTAACCTTAACCCTAACACACTGTTCTGAACTCTGTTCCTCTAACGATAACCCCGCCCCCTAGCCCTAACCCGACCCTAACCTTAGCCCTAACCCTAAACTCTAAAGCTAGCTGGAATCTGAATCCTAACACTATACCCTAACTTTAACCATAACCCTCCTAAATCCTAAGTCCTAACACTAACTCTAAGAAACCCTAGCCCCAAATCCTAACCCAACCCTAACCCTAACTCTTCAACACTAACCATTTAACCTCTAATTCTAACCCTCTGCTGGGCAATAATTTCCTCTGATTTGGATTTTTTTTTCTTTTAAATCCTACAGTAAGTCTCCTTAAGGCTCAAGAAGTTCTCGTTTTAAACATTTTCTCTGGCTCTGAGGGTGGGCGCTCACGAGATTCAGTAAGTCAACAATTCACAAATCTCAAGAGTTCCTAAAACTAATAAAAATCACAAGGGCCCTTCCCAATGGTCCAGAAACAGTAAACGATTTCAGGAGAGAAGTACCAAGGCTGGAGGAGATGCTCTGTCCTCTCAGGCTGCCTTTAAGGTGTACAGACAGTCCTGGTGTTGCAGCTTTCGTGAGTCCTCACCATACTGGGGGGCTTCTCAGGACGGACCCGGCTGAGTTTAAACTGTCCCTGACCTGTAAGTAATCCCTGAGGCTGGGAAACCAATTTACACACGATGTCTCCAGAAAAAGTATCACTACACACCCTCTAACTCTAACCCGGGTTCTCAGGCTAACAGAACTAACCCTGACTCTAACCCTAACCCCTCCCTGCCGCATCCAGCCTCTCACCGGTGTGTTAGCTGTGGGTAGAGGCTGCAGAGCGGTGAGCACTGGGCAGATGCGTGCAAAGGCCATGAGGTCTCGAGGCTGCAGGTGGAAAGTGGCTTGTGGCTGTGTGCATGGGCAAGCGTGGGCCTCGGCTGCGAAGAAAGGAAGAAAGGAAGGCCCCTGAGTTCTGCAGAGCACGGGGTGAGACTTGCCTCTCCCGGGGTCTCCAGCACTCTCCAGCCTTGTGGGATTGGTAGTTTTCTCCCTTGAGGACCAGCTCCCGGGAGGAGCAGCAGGAGGCTCCGTGGACTACGAGGCCCAGCGCCCTCTGCTGGGCGGATGGGAAGGCGCAGGGCGGTGGCTTCAGGGTGAAGGCGGACGTTGGTGCCCTGCACTGGCTGGGGTGGAAGCCCGGCTCTCCCAGCAGAAGCCCAGACTAGCTGCTCTGGGGAGAGACGCCCTCGTGGACATCCTGGCGCGGCCGCGAGGGGGCTGCGGGGTGTCTTCTGGCTATGATGTCCAGTCCTCCCGCCTTGTCCGTCCCCTGGCTGGGCCAGGTGATGGTGATGGATCGTGCCCATGCAACAGCTGTTGGGAGTTCCAGTCCCGATGACTCCCCTCCAACAGGATTATTTTAAGTTTGGGGCAGCATGTTTTCAACCAGCTCGTTCCACTGGCAATCACATTTCCTTATGTTGCCTTTTGAAAGTATTGCCGCCACCCATCCCTTCACCCCGCCGTCATGGACTCTGACCCTCCGAAACCTAAGCCAAATTAAAAACGCTTTCTTTTGTAAGTGGCCTTGACCATGCTGTGGTATTTTATCACAGTAAAACTCAGGAGAAAACTAATGGGGTTTTTTTTTAAGGCAGAGTGTCGTTTGCATTCACTGGCTCACTGAGAACTCATTCTACAGACCAGGCTGGCCTCACACTCAAAGGAACTCTCCTTCCTTAAGGTCCCTGGTGATGGGATTGAAGACATAAGAGACCACACACCCCCCAAAAAAAGATGTTATTTAAGGTTAAAAATAACCAGCATTCAAAATGTTACCTCTTCCATAAGCTTACTATGCACACACGTTTATTTTACACACACACACACACGCATGCACACCTACCTTTCAGATTAATTTCCATCAGGTTACTGCAATGGGAAAAGGACCCTACCCACTCATAAAGTGGAGAAGATACTCTGCATTATGATGACCAGGACCCTAGATAGTGTACAATAGGGCTCAGACTTGACTAAGACTTTCCCACAGTCTGTACAGACTGGGCTATAATATTGTAAACTTTCTTGTACTTTTGTCTATAAATGGGCTTTAAATTTCTGCCCCAAGTAGCATCTTCTGAGCAATTCAGTGAGTTTACAGAAGCAGAGGAAACCCATGAGTTTTATCTTCGAGTTACATTTCTCTGCAATTAAGATGTAGAGAAAAACAGTCCCAGCTACCTTAAAACAAGTAAGACGTGTTCTCTGAGCAGCTGGTGACAAGTCCATATATACCTTCAAGGCAGGGTGACAAACCTCTGCCTCCTCTGATAAGAGGAAGGAGCATTTAATGAGAAAGTGGCCCGACTTTGCAAGTTTGTGACAGTAAAACTTCAGCAAACTTAGATTCTAAATAAATCAGAACTATACATATATTTCCTTTATCTTTCTACATTATCTACGAGAAACCAGTTACTGAGGTACCTGTCTCAAAGTCTCCTTGAGTAACAC
The DNA here is from genome assembly GCA_030556225.1 of Cricetiscus sungorus. NCBI lineage: Eukaryota > Metazoa > Chordata > Mammalia > Rodentia > Cricetidae > Cricetiscus > Cricetiscus sungorus. The sequence goes on from JANBXA010000651.1 coordinate 152,807,678, forward strand.
TGAGGCATAACTGAAAAGTTTCTGCACCCCAATAAGCCTCTCCACCAACTCAGCAATCCAAATCAAGTCAAATTAGAAAAAGTCCAGGTTTAATGGATACAATGCTCCCGGGTGATTTTCCAGCCCCTCATAGAGATGATGGGAGAGACTGAAAAACCATGTGTCTGTTTTCAGGAAGGGGGCAATTTAAATACCCTGAGGGAGTGGTCTTGAGCATCTCTGCAGGAGGGGCCACATTTTGTGGGCTTTCTGAGATGCAGCAGGGTTTGGGGAAAGAAAGATGGGGAAGGGAGCTTGAGGTGGAGCTTCCATGAGAACAATCCAGACTCTGGGTATATGGATGCCAAGGACTGGGGTCAAGCTTCCACCAGAACAATAACCTCCAAGCTTAATTTCTTAGTAACCTTATTATTACATCCTTTCAAATTATATTTTAATTAATGTTTTAGTTTTTTAGTATTTCTTACCCTCTTCGTGGAGAATGGCGTTCACCATGTGAGTACAGAGATGCCCTGGAAACAGTTAAAAGTTTAGAGAAACTTTGTAGTCCTTGAAAATAGCACACAAGAGCCAAGATTGTGGGCAAACAGTGGCAGAAATTGCCTGGCCACTGCTTGTGTGTGTGTGTGTGTGTGTGTGTGTGTGTGTGTGTGTGTGTGTGTGTGTGTGTCTGAGCAAGAGATGGAAGCCAAGCAAGAGCTTGTTTGTGTAAGGGAAATTACATAGAAGAGAGTTGCAGGAGCATCCTCGTGTTGACCTCTGGTTAGCAAGTGAATTAGAGGGTCAGGTAGACAAGTTGGCTAGTCGGAAAAGAAAAGAGAATTAGTTAGGTCTGTGCTGAAAAGCCATTCCTGGTGTGGAGGCCTGAGTGAAAATGCCCCCATAGATTCACAGGGAGTAGCATTATTGGAGGTGTGGCCTTGTTGGAGGCAGAATGTCACTGGAGGGGTGGGCTTTGTGGTTTCACATGCTCAAGCCTAGCCTGTGTATCACTGTCCCTTCCTGCTGCCTGAGGATCCAGATGCAGAACTCTCCTCAGCTCCCTCTCCAGTACCATGTCTGCCTGCACACTGCCACGCTTCCTGCCATGATAATACCAGACTGAACCTCTGAACTGCAATCAAGCCCCAATTAAATGTTTTCCTTTATAAGAGATATCATGGTCATGGTGTCTCTTCACAGCAATAGAAACCCTAAGACACCTGGGATCCAAGAATTTTAAACCATCGGAAGAACGAGAGAGTGGGGAGGAAGGAGCTAAAATGGGATGGTGGCTCAGGAGTTTGCATTGTTTCCACATTGTTGGTTTGCCCATTGAAGAAAAAAAGGCACATTGTGCATAGCACAATGCTAACTTTTAAATGTTTCACAGATTAAGAGAGCAATTGGAGAAACAAATGACCGTACTTAAAGGCTCAAGAATTTTAAAAAATCTGACCACAAACAGTAGCAAGGACATCTTGCAGGAGAAACAAAAGGCTTAAGGATGTTGTTTCCAAAAAGGGTTAAGGATGTTGATTGAAACTCCCAGTGCCAGAAGCTTTGGCCAAGAAGGCTCTAGAGACCCCTAAAATATAAAGGCTATTGCCGCCATTGTTGTTTGCATTCCAGAACAGAGTGACAAGACCCTATTGCTGAAGATGGTGTATATGTTGGTCGCAGGACTTGGAGAAATAAAGCTAAGACTGGGCCCAAACGGTCCCCTCCCTGTAAGTTATCTTCTGTTGTGCCAGAAGTTACTGCTAAGATTGCTGGGGAGGATTAAACCCAAAAGTGTAACTCTGCTGTGGGTACTACAAGTCTCATGATGGAAGTACAAGCTAGGAGTGGTTATGGCTAAACCAACTTTCTGATCGGACATAGGGCCTGCTCCACAGGGGAAAATTCGCATCTGATACTGAGAACTTACACAAAAACCTATGGCTGCGGAAGTCTTAGTTCCCAGTGGGAAACCACCACTATTGTGTCATCAAGTGTAGGTGATGTGTTTGTCAAACTAGACACAAGCTGATAAGTCAATGATAACCAAGCTACAATCCATAGGACCACAGAAGATAGGTATAGAGTAAGGGAACAGAGGGAACAGATATATTTCTTTAGAAGAGGGAAATAGAGTAGATAATTATGAATGGGTGGATTGAGAAGGCTGGAATGGGGAGACTAAGGAAATTAAGACAGAGAAAATGGGAGAGAGAGCTAAGTTAAGGGACATTTGAGGGGCAGTTTAGAAACCTAATACAATAGAAGCTTCCTAAAGTATATACATATATGAAGGTGATTTAAATGAAATCACCAAATAATGGGAAACACAGAGTCCCAGCTGGCCATTTCTGATCACCAAAGGATGTTTCCAATACTGTGATTTGGTTACACCTAATTGAGCTGTTGGTCAAAGGAGTCCCATGGGAGTCCCCAAAAAACCCAGGCAGTTGCCAAGACTATAGGTTTCTCTCCACAAACTGACAGCAAGGCCCCATTGCTGAAGACAAAACCTACACAACTCATTGAACATAGGGAAGTCCAGCTTATGCCTACATGGAACTCCCACCCCTACATTCCAATGACTTTGGTACAGGAAGGTAGGTACTCTGCAGGCTACCAAAGGAGAAATGTAAACACGTGTGCAGAACAGATTCTTGAGAGATTCTTGAGGACCCACAAAGCAGTATAAAAAGGAGCAAACAGTTGCTGGGGCTGGAAATTCTGACCAGGCATTCCCAAGCAAAGCTTGGTAGAGCTCTCCAGGGTTGTAGTTTCCAAGAGTCATCACCCATGTTGGGGTGTGCTCGCTGGTGATGCAACTGCTTTTGGTGGAGTCTCCCGTTCCTTGTTAGTAATGCCTCCCCTTACTCCTGCTAGTAACCCCAATAAAAACTCATCAGCGCACCAAGTTGGACACTGATGCGGTGATTACTTTGGTCTGTTCAGGGCTCCTTTCTGGGGTAAGTAGAGTGTGTGTGTGTGTGTGTGTGTGTGTGTGTGTGTGTGTGTGTGTGTATTAGAGGGTCACAGAACTTAGGAAGATTGAGAACTACTGACATAGGTAGACATGTTTCTTTTAGAATTATTTTTTAATATCAAGCTAGTCTGACAATTGTCTCTTATAGCTCTGAACTTCAGCTAGATGGGCTTCATTTAGAGAACTTGAGAATTAATTATAGACATACATGATCTAACAGACAAAATGGCACATAAACAATTACATGAAAAGAACACACAAAACAATTACATTAAACCTCAATGCACCCAGTCAAAAGAAAGAAGAAAATTTGCATTTCTATACCTCTGAATTATAAGAAGAATACATTCAAGGACACAAAAGTCAAAATGGGAAGTCTAGTATGCATATTTAGGTTAATATGTTACAAATTTTAAGACCTATTCAGAAGAGAGAAAAAGTACTTTACAAATGAAAGATTTTTATAAAAGAATGACTGAAATTTTTTGGCAGATCCCCAAGTCCCAGAGAGTCCTGATACAACTCAAGAAATGCCATGAAGTTTAACTCTGGTTATTTTCCAGGGAGTGTGGATAGCGTGGAGTCACTTCTGCCTCTGGGTTTAATTTTGAAAGGATCCATAACAATCTTTTCCTTCTATATAGAATTTTGTGATTTGGTGTTTTAATAGAATAAAACATGAGAGGAAGCTGGAGGTTCTCTTTTTATTTATTCCAAGTTTGTTTTGTTTTGTTTGTATGGATGGAGGTAAAGATAAAAAAGAATAGATCAGAGGAAGGGATGCTGCTGCTGGTTCTGCTGCTATTGTCCCGCTGCCACGTGTGCCCCAAATAACACTCAGAGACTCTGTTTTTGATACAATCCTGTTGGCCAGTTACCATTATTGTTTATGGGCTAGCTCTGCCTTAATTATTAACCCATTTCTACTTATCTAAGTATTTCCATGTGGTCATCTTATCGGGGAGCCGCGGCAGGCGTCCTGCTTCTTCCCTGGGCTACATCTCGACTCCTCCCTACTACTTCCTCTTTCCTCCTCCTGGTCTCCTAACCCCGCCTATCTTGTTTCCTATTGGCCACAGGGCTTTATTAACCAGTATGAGAAACATATATACAGAATAACATCTCCCATCAGGAAGGAATAGATGGTATCATAAGCATTAGACAGCTGGTCAAATTGAGTCCACAGTCAAAAGTGTGACTTTTATGGAAGTTTTCATGTAGACTGAGGTCTCATCCCATAGAATGGTGCTACCCATATTTAAGATTAAGTCTTTCTACTTCAATTAACCTAATCTAGAAAATCCCCCCAAGGCATGCCCAGAGATTTGTTTCCATGGTGATTTTTAATCCTATCAAATTGACTATTGAGATTAACCATCACAAGCGCGCCCCTTGTCAACCTGACTCACATAGATAACACTCTAATAGTTTTAAGTTAAAATCTTTCATCCATAGTCCCCCTAAACTCATGGTCACCTAACAGCACATACTACCTGACTCTGAAAAAGCCCCCACGGTCTTTAGCGATTCCGATTATGTTCAAAGGCGTTAAGTGTTCCTCTTCTGAAATTTGAGCAATCTCTGGATAGTGAGTGCACGTAACACAAAAGAGAAGTTACATGTTTCCAATGTAACAAGAGACTCTTTTACACCCTCAGGGTCACGTGTAATTTGTAAAGGAGTCTTTATGTAGCCACACCTTAAGCTTTATTGAATACCAGGTATTGGGCTGATTGTTGCCTGGAAACCTTATCCCAAATTGTTCCATGAGCTGCCTGGCATTAGACTCTTCCCCAAGTCTTAACAAAGCCAATCTGTCTGTAATGGGCTTTCATCCTCATCTCTTCTCAGGGTTTGCTTCTCT
>JANBXA010000651.1:152815000-152817500 GCA_030556225.1 Cricetiscus sungorus
AGTCCCCTTTCACTTTTTAGCGACATGGGCCACAACATATGTCATGTGTGTGCTGGCTAGATGGACAGACGGGTAGATGGATAGCACGTTTTCTTTAGTCATGCATCTGTTAGTGGATGTCTGAACTGGGTCCCTGTCTTAGCACTTGAAAATAGTGCAGCACCAGGCATGAATATGGAAGTATCTGTGCAGGATGCCGACTTAGATTCCCCTGGACATATATCCCAGCACTGATAGCTGGGCCGTAGTGGCATAGTTGGGACATTAGTTATGACAAAGCCAAGAGACCGCATGCTCCTTTTCATGGGAAGGTGCCCTTATATTGTTGGTCATCGCTTCCTCTTGATGACTTGTCTCCCTCTGAGTAAAAATGAATTCTTACTCTTTACTTTGTCAGAGAAGAAAGAAAATTCTCAAATAACTGCCTGGTGCCAAGCATATTTAAGTAAATATGCTTTGGATTGAATGCTTTTTTCCTGATCTTTAATTGAGTGTCTAGACGGCTGTGTGGTAAACAATGTCTTCTCTACCTCTATGATTTTTTTCTTTTTTACGTCACAGCCAAGATTCAATAAAAAAAAAAAATATTTTTCTGTTAGACGGAAGGTATTTGTCCTTTGGGCCCTGTGCTTCTGCAACAATTCAAGAACAAATTTCATCCATGACTTTCCTTTTCTTCAGGTTCTTGTACAGGACTCAGAGCCTCGCAATGCTATAATTGCTATTTATTTCTTTTTAATGAAAATAGTGCAGTATTTTTCCTGTTTAGATTTTATTTCCATTGCTGAATTAGTTCTCTGACATGAAGAGATAAATATCCCTGCTGACTTTCCCTTCAACATTATAAAGACTATTCTTCATTATTTTGGCAAATAATGATGAAAACGACATGAACTCTATAGAATACAAAGTTATTCTAGGCAGATATTTTTTAATAAGTACTATTGACTTATCTGAAGCTATTCTTTCTTCGTGTGGCCCAAACTCTCAAGCCCTTGCCTTTGGGGAAGGAAGGTTGAAAACTGAGATCGTAGATTTCAATAGACAATAGGGATGTCTGACAAAGGACTGTGCCTAAAGGGTGACAGAACTTTCATATTACATCAAGCAGTCTTCAAAGCACAAATTCTGTCTGTGAAAACAGCTGCTAATAGGCTAATGCTCTTTGTGTGTGAATCAGGGGGAGAGGGTCTGTTTGCAAAGAGGCGTGTCTATGCTGTAACTAAAGTTATAACTAAGTTTTTATTCCTTGATATGTTCAGGGGTTCTTACACCACACCATTACAATGACAATCCAGTTATAAATACTGGCAGATTCATTTCCTGCTTAATATATTTTTAAAAGGAAGGAAGACCAAATGATTTCAAGATTTCCCATTTTCAAAAATAACTTTTGTTCTTTTTATATTGCAAAAGAATTTATATCCTTCATGGAAATCTTAATATAAGGGAAAAATAAATAAACACAACTGTAACTCCACTGTCATATAAAATAAGAATCTTTATGTTTGCTGGAGACGGAGACCACAGAGCACCTCCTTCTGAATGTCCCATGGGCTTGGGCTCTGAGCTTTGCACACAGGAAGGAGATCATTGGTTTGGACTTTGAGAGCCTGTGGCCCACGGGTCACTAAGTACATAAACAGGATGTGTATTCATGGAATCTGCTTCATATCTCTTACCTCCCTTTTTCAGCAGTGGCCTGGACAGCAGAATGTCACAGAAAGTCCCTGATCTCTCCAAAGCTCCAAAGTTGTGGACATAGCGATGAAAGAATTTTTAAGTCCAATTCATGGCTTTGGCAAAAGCCAGCGCAAAAGTGGCCCACAAACAGGGTACGATAAGCTTTCCCTAACTCCGAACTGTAACACTCACAGCCAGCAGGGACTCGCCACACATAGAATTTAGGGGTTTGTGTCTCAAAGGCTCAGCTTGAGTCTTTCCGAACAAAGCAAGTTCCATGGTTGTACTTAATGACTATTCACAGGTCTTAAAGCTGGTGTCGTTTATGCAGAAGGGGCTTACAGGGGTGGAGGGAGCCCACCCCAGCAAGTAAGAAGCTAGACATTTGCCATTTTGTGGTTTATTTATGGCTCTTATCTCTACTCCAACAACTTGAAGTGTCATCTGACCCCTGCATCTCCTCACACACACCACACCCAGGACACTATTTAGGGATCGTCACAACAGTGTCTCTGGAAATATCCTGCTGACAAAATGAGCAGCGTGGACACAGACAGCAGTCACAGTGCCTCAGAAGAGGGCCAAGGTCGAGCTTGGCAGATGACAGCGCTCTAGGGTGAAGGACAACCTTCTGTTGTCCCTTTGGCGAATACTACACCACACTGGTGAGTTAGCACCTGTAACACAGAGAAGATGAGATTATAACTACCGTTTCAATCTCTCACTTCTGCCGGGAGCAAAATAGCTGGAACAGTTTCCCTTTGTCAGAGGGAAAGAACAAGCAAGTAAGTCACCCAAAGAACCCTTTTCATATTTT
>JANBXA010000651.1:152822500-152860000 GCA_030556225.1 Cricetiscus sungorus
AAATAGGTATGTCTCTAAACCCTGGTGGGAGGACAGTCCAAGTGTCTTGTCTACTCTACTACGGGGGTTGGGGGAGTCTTAAAAAGCAAAGAGAAGCTGTGTAGTGGCTTCTTGCCTCGCCAGTATTTAAACACCACCTTCAAAGCTGTGTGTTTGCCCCATAAGGAGTGGCACTATTGGGAAGTGTGGCCTTCTTGGAGTAGGCGTGGCCTTGTTGAAGGAAGCGTGTCACTTTGGGGGTGGGCTTTGAGGTCTCCTGTGCTCAAGCTACACCCACTATGAGAAAGTTCACTTCCCGTTGCCTATGGGTAACGATGTAGAACTCTCCACCATTGCTCCAGCCCCATGCCCTCCTACGTGCTGCCTTGCTTCCTGCCATGATGACAATGGGCTAAACCTCTGAAACTGTGACCAGCCCCAATTAAATGTTTTCCTTTATAAGAATTGCTGTGGTGCTCGTGTCTCTTCGCAGCAATAGAATCCCTAATCAAGACAGCCCTGTACAGTCAAAATTGCCCAGGAATCCTCTAGATCGATAGGCATAGTAGGAGACAATACAGGAGGCCCAGGATGTATCATCGTGGGGAGGGTGATGACCTGGGGCCTGATTGTTCTAGAGTCATCAATCCTTCTAACGATTCCCTTTGGAAATATGCAGGGTTCTAAGGCAGGTGCTGGTCTCTGAGGGCAACCCCAGGAGAAATTGTGTGGGTGGGAGAATTCCATCCACAGAGCAATCAGCTCCTAGGCTTAAGCTATATTCCTTGGAGCAAAACCCTTATCAGGCTGGCCTTCTGTGGCCATTAATTCCCCTTTTCATTTCTTTCTCCTGGCCCTGGTTATAAAAGCAGTGATTCAGCCTGAACAAAATCACCCAAAGCTTTGTCTGGATCGGCTTTTAGAATGTCTGGATCTAGTACCTGACCCTGTTGGTCCTGATCCTAGGTCGGTGGATTAACTCGTGGCCTCTTGAACTCATCTGAGGAGAAGAGTAGTTCTTCTTTCTCTTCTTGGGGTATATGAGGGTATGTGAGGAGTTTTACCTTAGTCTTCCCGAGACCAGCCCGAAGTGGAAACAATTCAAGCTTGTCGGTGCCTGTGGTCCTGGCTCTTGCTGTTTTCTCCTGTACACTAGAGAGCTCTGATGCCCCCGTTCCAGAAAATACATTTGTTCTCTTCTGACTTAATCCATATACAGCAAGCCAAACTGAGAAGAGTCTGTCATCAGCCAGAGAAATTTTCTTTTTTCCAGAAGATTGTTTAATGGCTTAAGGTTCTTTTGTACCACGACAAGGAAACCCACAGAGACAGCTGACCAGAGCTCGAGGGAGCTCACGACTCTAGACCAACAGCTGAGGACCCTGCATGGGACTGAACTAGGCCCTCTGCATGTGGGTGACAGTTGTGTAGCCTGGTCTATTTGTGGAACCCCTGGCAGTAGGACCAGGCTCTATCCCTGGTGAATGCGCTGGCTTTTTGGAGCCCATTCTCTGTGGTGGGATGCCTTGCTTAGCCTCCATGTGGCCAGGAGGGGCTTGGTCCTGCCTGAACTGAACATGTGAACATGCTGGGCTTTGCTGACTCCCTATGGGAAAGCCTCACCCTTTCTGAGGAGTGGGTGGGGAAGGGGATGTGGAGGGATGGGAGGAGAGGAGGGAGGGGGAACTGTTTGAGTGATGAATGTTAAAGTGATCATCACTCACGCAGGGCTGAGGGGTGGGGGGAACGACAACCGTGGTGTATCTCAAACAATTGACTGAACACATAATTAACCAAAAATAAAGCAATGGCCTCCAGGCCAGTTCTGAAAGTTCGCAGCTGGCCAAGGGAAGCGGGGAAGGTGTGTGTTGTTCACCGAGAAACGAAGTAGGGAGAAACTTCTCCAACCATGAATCTCCCTGCGTCCTCATGGTCACAAAAGGTTGCAGGGAAAAGGCAGAATATACATACAAAGCAGTCTCCGGCTGCTTCCAAGCTAATGCTTTCTGTACCCGTATCTCTAAGGAAAGTTGCCCACTTGTGCCAAGCATGGGCAGAAAAGACACAAGCTCGGTTTCCCTCAGAAGAGTCCTCCTTGTTGCGAAATTCAGTAGAGGGCGCCACAGAGATCTCCTTCGGAAGATTTTCTCTAGATCAGCCCCTTAGGTCCCAGGAGGCATTTCCCAGCATTCTTTTCAGGTCATCCCAAATTCAGGCCAGTAGGGGGAGGTAGTTAATCTCTATTAACCAGCCTCTAGTACGGGTGGCACATAGCGTTTACACTACCAAGCGGCTTAATCTGCTTTAAGAAGTCTTGTATATTTTTAACTGCTCTGCTAATGGCCGGGTTCTGTTTTAGTTAAGTGAGATAAGCAGACAGAGGGACGATAAGATACGGACAGACTCCTGCAGCTAGTTGGAGAGGACTATAATTAGCAGGATAAAGGTGCAGACTTAAATCTCATCAGGAGTAAAGGTCATGAAGTCTCCCTGGCGTCAGATAAGAGATCTTCGACTTCATTCGAGGGGTGGTTGCCAACATGGAAATCTGCTCAAAACTATCATGGGGGGAAAAAGTCTCTGGGTCTGTGATACAAAGCATTAGAAGTGGAATCTTTCAAAAGGGCCCCTCCCTGTCAGAGAAAAGGGCAAAGCAAAATTGCTGGCCAGGCAGCTCCGCGAAGAGGATCCCCCTATTTTAGGACCAAAGGAGGAGCCCTGGTCAATCAATGGCGGCCTTCTCCCTGCCTTTCACGGCTCGATTGGGTGCACACTGACCTTTATGGGCCAGTGACCCTCCGAGGGAATCCCAGAGGACACACCCCCAGGAATGCTACTGTCTAGGCAGCCTTCTTGGGGTGGGTTAGTTTTCTCTGCTGATTAAAGAATGAAAAGGCAGGAGAAAGATTGCAGAAACAGCAAGCAAACAAGGTTTCTCAAAAAGCACAGGAACACCTGTGTACACACACACACACACACACACACACACACACACACACACACACACCAGAAACAGACAGGCTGACCACAAGTTGGGAGGAATTTGGAACTCTAAATTCATTTCCCCCTGGAGAGCTGGCTTTTTAAGTGTTTTAGTGGCCTGGGACAAGTTCTCCCTCCTTTTGGATTGCTCAGCTCAGACACAGAGAGTGAGCTGATTGGCTCTCAGCTCTAGTCCAGAGCCTGCCTAGACCTGTCCAGGCAGGTCAGCTGGAAGAGGCCCATCTGGAGAGAAGGGTGAAGCTAAGAAGCCGGAAGTATGCCATCCCCCGTTAGTTAAGGCCTCTTTCCCTGTTTGTCTGCCTGTGGGGGTGCTGGGTGGCTACAATGTTTTCTTGTAGTCTCCTGGTGGCTGTAACAGTTTCCCTGGGAACGGAGCGCTTTGGAGGGATGAGAGACAACCAGGCACGGAAAGGAGACTGGGATGGCTGCGCCTTGGAGTTTCACATGAAGTTTCAGGGCACGCATCCCCACAGATTCTATGTGCCTCAATTCTTTCCACGCTGTCTCTCAAGTCACTTAGCTAGACACTGCATGTTAATACAAGAGTCACATGATCACAACCAAAGAGGCTACCGAACTTTGTGAGAGCTATCCATCCCTGCTGTACACTCTAGGCTGAAGGGTCCAGTGGCCAACGCCTTATCTTAGGAGGATCCAACACAACAGCATGAGCATCACGTGGCACACAGTTTGTGTGGGGTTATCATTGCATCTATGCACATTACCTGCTATGTGCTTTAATGACCAGGCAGGCCGGTGCACGTCATATATCTGCACCATCTAGAAAGCAAGTCAAAACATTATTTTACTCAAGTATAGCATCATGGCTTTCTCACTGGGATCATGGCAAAGAGCACTACAGGGATGTGGCAGTGGGGATTTGCAGAGACTCAAGTGAATACCCGCTTACCCGTGATGCTGACGTGGGAATTGGGCCAAACTAACATCGGATTTCAACCCGTGAGCACAAATATGCTGTGTTCCAACTTTGCCAAACAAGATCATATTAAGGCCTCACTAAAACAGCATGGAAACAATGTATTAACATATGAGTCACAGCAAACTGTCAGGGTTACAGAACGTTAGAATTTGCAAGCCTTAGTCTTGTCATACCTCTACCCATGCTCACTCATTTAGCATTTGAGCCTGTGGCTTTGGGTATGGTACACCTGCGGGGGAACCTTTCTACTTCAGGTGCTTGGACATCTATTTCCTAAATATGACTCAGGTAATTTCTTCTCAAAGAAAAGCCTTCCCTGATTGTCTCTTTCTCCATTATTAATGGCTTGAGCTCTCTCTTCCCTTCTTAGTGGCTTGTATATGTTTACAGTATATATACTGTGTGTGTGTGTGTGTATGCTTCTAGTATATATACTATATATGCAGATATATGCTTCTAATATATATATATATACATACACAAATACATGTGCTTCTATATATTTTATGCTTGTATATATTTTAATTATATGTGCTTAATTCTAAGTGTAACCTTAATAAGCATGTCTCTATTATTTGTTTCTATAGTTAAGCTTCAATAAAAATAGTCACTTGAAAGAAAAAAAAATATCTTCACCCCTGAGAAAAGTTCAGTACCAGGTAGTTGATGATTTCATTAATTTTAGAATTATGCTGGTTAGCTTGAGTCAATTTGACACAAATTCGAGTCATCTCGGAAGAAGGTACCTCGGTTGATGAATTACTTCAATGAGATCAGTCTGTGGGCATATCTCTGGGTCATTTTCTTGAGTACTGATTGGTGTGGGGAGGTGCACATCACCATGGCGGTACTGTCTCTGGGCAGGTGAGCCTGGCCTATAAAAGGAAAGAAGCTGAGCAAGCTAGAGGAAGCAAGCCATGAAGGAAGTACCATTTCTTCATGACCATTGCCTCAGTCCCTGCCTCCACGTCCCTGCCTCCACGTCCCTGCCTCCACGTCCCTGCCTCCACGTCCCTGCTTTGATTTTCTGACTTGATTCCCCTCGTGATGGATGGTTGATGTGGAAGTTGAAACAATCCCTTTTATCCCCAAGCCAGTTTTGACCAATATTTTGTCACAGGAACAGAGAAGCAAACGAGGGTAGGATTTGGTACCAGTGTGGAGTCTTGCTGTGATGGATCTGACCACGTGGTTTTAGGGGAGGGGTATGGAAGGATTTGGGAGTTTTGAGCTGGGGAAAGTGTTGAGTGCTGGAAACTTAATGAGCTGTTGTGGGAACTTGGAATATAATGTTGAAAGAAATGCAAATGAAGAAGGCCTGGCTCATAAAGTTTCAGAGGGAACCAAAAATTCTATCAGGGCCGTTTGTGATCTACCTGACTCAAGAATCTGTGAGCATGAAACCTTTGTTTTACTGGTACAACAAATGCTGGAACTAACAAGACTAGCATCACAGAAGTGAAGTCTCCTGCAACATGTTTCCTCGGGGTCAGCGCACAGAAGCTGTGGTCTAGGGCATGGCCGAAGAGGGAAGGCTATGCCTCAAACTGACAACCAAACAATAGTGCATGACAGCTGCGCTATTGGAAGGGTCAAGGAGAACAGGTGAAGTTTGGCACCAAGTGGCAGGGTTGGAGATGCAGAAGACAGGGGATCCCTGGTGAAGGTGCAGCCTCGACTGCAGTGGAGACCCCAGCGTACTGGAGATGCCAGGAATGCTAGTGATGATGAAAGTCATCAGCGGGAGCGGCATGGAGCCAACCTGAGCCTACAAGATAATCTGTATGCATGGAGGATGGCTGGGATTTTCAAGTCACCTCAAGTATAGAAGACCAGTTGTTGAATGGAGCCGCTCTGATGACAACTGATGGGTTTTCTGTCCCCTGATAATAGGGTTCTACAATCTTAGAGATCAAGGCTGGGCAAGCCTGCTCACCCGAACTAAAGCAGGGAGATTATATTGCTTGTAGTCATGGAGTGTCCACCACAAACTGGGTTTGTGCCAAAATATAGTGAAAAGGTGAATGCTTAGATGGGGACTTGGGCTGCTGGCAGCAACTGGGGAGGAAGTTGCAACAGTTTCCAGAAATTCAGAGCTGGGTTGGTTTTTTGTTTATTTGTTTTGTTGTTTCTTTTTTGTTTGTTCTTGACACTTTTTCTTTGCTCAGAGACTCTTTGGGAGAGAGGGACAGGCCTGGGGCTTTCTGGACCATGCAGAGGTGAGCTGCAGGTTCCAGTCTACGAGCATAGCACAATGTAAATAGGAATCATGTCATTGGCCTCTTGATTTCTTTTTGCCAGTCATGTTTGGGTCTGTCCGTGGTCTCTGAGCTATCCAGCCTCTGGCTCCTGGCCCTCCAGACAGTCAGGCCTGGGCTTCGTCTCGTGCCACGGCTCTCAAGTTGGACCAGTCATTTGTTGGCCTCTCCCACAAGTCCCACACCACCTTGACCTCAGCACATCTTGCAGTCAGGACAAATTGCAGGTCAAAGGTTTGGTGGCTGGGTTGGTGTCCCAGTCCCTCCACTGGAAGCCTTATCTGGTTACAGAAGATGACAAATTCAGGGCCCCTATCCCCCATCAAGAAAGTGAGCTGCTATGTTTTACTAGAGATGATCCTCAGTCTGCTTACTTCCTGCTATGGGGTCGCATTCAGTCACCCTGAACTTGGTTTCAGCTACATTGGTTTCTTGACAATTCCAAGAAAATATACCAACTGCTCTGTGGACACAGCGTGGTGGTTTACAGATTAATCTATGTTTGAACATTATTGTTGTTATTGGGTGTGGGTGTGTGAGTATGTTTCCGTGTGTGTGTGTGTGTGTGTGTGTGTGTGTGTGTGTGTGTGTGTGCATGTGCCATGTGTGTAAACTGGAAGGAGTCTTTGGAGAGCTGTTCCTCCTCTTCACCGTTACATGGGTTCTGGGAGCTGAGCTCAGGCCCTCAGCCTCCAACGCTTTCACCTGCTGAGCCCACCTCACCAGCCTCTCATTTGTTTTTAGAGTTTACACACACAGTTCTAACTCTTGGACTAAATTTAGCCCAGACAATTCCTGAAAGTTTTAGACAAATGAGCTAGCTAGAGACGCAGCCAGAAGTCAAGAGTGAAGGCTTTAAGCTGATTATGTTTACTTCAGACTTATGGCAATCGATAAATGGTACTTTCACAACCCTATAAATAAATTATAAAACTCTCTCATGGATACTGTCTTTAGGAATCTCATCTTGCTTAGGCAGCAGCATTGCTGGACGATCAAACTAGAGCAGTACCAGAGAAGCAACCAGCCACGCCTGTCTGCTTTGTTCTACCAAGCACTCCTCCTATCACTCGAGGTTAGAACTTACCTTCTATTAATTAAACACAATTTAGATTAATCAAGGCACTCTTTATAGTGTTCTGCTTGCCAGCTAAGCTTGTAGTAGACAAGCTTATCTACCGTGAGCCTCATGTGTAAACGCTGTGTTGTAGATGTATCAACTGGACCTGGGCATCACGTGGCCGGTAGTCCTCTGCATTTTGGCTGGCTGTGTCTGTATATGGTCTCCATTTGCTGTGAAAAGAAGCTCCTTGGCTGAGGGATGAGAGATTCACTTATCTGTGGGCATACGGGTAAGGTTTCGAATGTGGTTAGGAGTTATGCTCGTTTAAGAAAAATAGAAATAGTAGGTTCTGCTTTGAGAACCGTGACCTCATTTTGTTCATAGCTACGGTTACACTAGTAGCTCTGTAGAAGTCAAAAGGATTTCCTAACCTGATAGTCTTTGGGGTTCTTGGGGAAATGCAGGTGATTTGTTTTGCTTTGTTCTGTTTATATATTTGGGACAGAGTCTGGATTCTTATCTCAGACTGGACTTAAATCCACTGTACTCTGGCCCCAGCCTCACGAATGCTGGCACTCAGTCATGTGCTGCCACACTCCAGATTTTATTACACGAAAATCTTCAATCGAGATGAAATTAGTTCTGCCCAGAGTGAAGTCCATGTTGAGATATTATGGTCTGGAAGTGAAACTGTGCTTCCTCTCTGATAAGGCTGTACAACTTTCCTCCCATCACTGCTCTGTCAAGGAAAGCAGATTTCCTGAGTGCAAACTTATAATCTTAGATTGATGTAATTTTAAAAATGCCTCAAAGAGAAGTTATGCTATACAGCAGGACTCGCATAGGAGGGTTTTTGGAAAAGGAAAGAGAAGGGACAGAAAAGGGGCAAAAAAGGGGTTAGAGACCGGTTCCTGAGGACAAGAGTGGAAAAGAGAGAGGAGGGCAGAGAGAGAAGAGGAAGATGGGAGGTGGGCAGGGCCCCTTTAACAGGGAAGGTAATGGATGTCACAGGAGGTGCTCTTAGTGGCTTCAGCTGAGAACATAGCCTGTCAGAACCCCAAGTGCAGGCCAGTACAGACACCCAAATACACACAAAGATGACCTCACGGTCAGAATTTTTCATCTCTAGAAGTGTATGCCCATTGTGAATTGTGGAGGTTTCATATCACTTACAAACAAACAAAAAATATCCATTTCTGAAATTCTTGAGGAAGTGCCCATCACAGGCCACCGCTCTCTTTTAAAAATAAATTCACAACAGACATGGCTTGAGAGTTAAGAAGAAATCATTACCCTAGTTAGAGTAGTAGCCAATTAACTCAATAGTTGTTCTTTTGATTGATTGAGTTGTTCTTTGATTGATCACCACCCACCCGTGTGTGTGCGTGTGCGTGTGCGTGTGCGTGTGCGTGTGCGTGTGTGTGTGTGTGTGTGTGTGTGTGTGTGTGTGTGTGTGCTGTGTGTGTGTGTGTGTGTGTGTGGAGTTAAAGAGTTGGGTGACTACTCCAGAGGAGACAGTAGAGTGGATTCCACAGATGAGGCATGTCTGCTGAGAGCTCTCATTTGAGACATGCTGTGGCAGACTAATATGCAGGAGAACCACCAGCACACTGAACACTCACTGATACATTGCAGATAGAGCTCAAGTGAGAAATTACTGTTGTCATTTCAATGTTCTCTTATCCTGAGGGTTTTCATCTATGTCAGTATAAGTTTCTTGGACGATGTATGCACTTAAGTCTGGAGAATTATTGGTAACACTCGGTGTTTAAACGAGACACCAAAACAATATGGGCTGTTGCAATGGCCCTTAGCTGTCTCCCAGAAACTGAAGGTAGGGTCCCTATTGCTGAAAATATGTACTTTGGACACAGGCTCGGAGGAATCAACCTGAATCTGACCCAAAAACCTCCTCTCTGAGGATTAGCTTCCATACCGTCAGGTGATGTGCGAGCTGCCAATGGAGAAATAATTCAATAAGCCTACCCAGCTGTGGTACCTATGAACCACAACAATGGATCAGATATCCCTAATGGTGCAGGAGTAGCAGCTCTCTCATCTCCTGTGTAATTGGCCAGTGAGGTCACGGTTCTCAAAGCAGAACCTACTATTTCTATTTTTCTTAAACGAGCATAACTCCTAACCACATTCAAAACCTTACCCTTATGCCCACAGATAAGTGAATCTCTCATCCCTCAGCCAAGGAGCTTCTTTTCACAGCAAATGGAGACCATATACAGACACAGCCAGCCAAAATGTAGAGGACTACCGGCCACGTGATGCCCAGGTCCAGTTGATACATCTACAACACAGTGTTTACACATGAGGCTCACGGAAGAGGGAGAATGTTTGTAAGAATCAGATCACCGGGAAGTCACTGCATGATTGAGTCTTCTAGATATGACAGGGAAACTAGACTCACGGCATCTCAACAATATGACTACTCAAACAAGCCCTGAAATGACAGCATCATTTGGCATTCCAGTGTGGATGGGGAAGAAAACACAGGGCCCCACCCCTAGACGCAAAGCTACGGGCAGCTAACGACTGCGGAGCCAGGGGAAATTAATCTTCTCCAGAGATTACATTCTAACAGGGTGGGTGACCACAAATGTCAGTCCTGGAAAAAATATAACTACAAGCAGCACCAAACAGACTTAGGGGGCTTCATGTATATGTTTACTTGTCTTTGTCTGTCTATGTATGTGTGTGTGTGAGTGAGATAAAAATAGAGAATAATAATCAAAGAGTAAGAGGCAATGAAATTGGAAGGGAGAAGGGGGAGAAGGGGACATGGAAGGAAAGGGGGGAATGATGTAATTATATCATTTTCTAAAACCTAAAAAGTAAATTAATTTTTTAAGCATAGCCTCTTGGGGGCTGGAGATGAGGCTCGGTGGTAGAGTGGTGACCTAGCACACACAAGGACCTGGACCTAACCCCCTCCACTGCGAAATAAGCAAACAAAACGTTCAAAAAGATCTCTCGCTGCACTAGTTATTAGTGAAGCTGGATAGTATTACTTTGTAGTTGGTAGGCATTCGGATTTCCTCTTTTATGAATTGCCTCCCTGGCTCCCTTTTCAATTTACACATTGTTCTGTTTCATTTTCTTATTGATTTTTAAAGATTGTGTTTATAATCTAGACAAAAACAACATTTGTTAATTTTCGACATTAATCATGATTTTGCCCCCCCCCACAAGGCGTCAATATTCTTACACACCGAGTTATTGCTCAGGATTTTGTGAATAATGTGTTTTCTCTAGCTCTCTAGACTCCTGGAAAGCCCATGTTCTCCATTAACACTGGTCCGTTAGGGTTACATTTTGGTTCCTCTATCCTATTAGAAGATGCAGTCACTGACAAAAAGATGAAAATCACAAAACTAATTTACACAAACTCAGAATAACTAATGCTGAAAATTTTAAATTTAACTGAAATTAAAATTAAAGAATTAGTTTTTTTTTCTTAAATGGCAAATAAAAATTACTTCAATACATAATTTGAGAAAGTCTGGGTTCTCTGGTTAGTATTTAGGCATCTGTACTGGCCTGTCCTTGGGGTCCTGACAGGATACGGCCTCAGCTGCTGCCACTAAGAGCACCACCTGTGCATATTCACCATGTTCTCTTTTAAAAGTGCCCTACCCAGCTCCCATCCCTCTCTCTTGCTGTCTCTGTCTGTCTTTCTCCCTCCAACCCCCCACCTCTCTGCCTCTCTGCCTCTCTTTCCTCTCTCTTGCTGCTCCTGTCCCCGGAGGCTGGTCTCCCCCATCCCCTTTCTCTTTTCACAACCCTTTTCCCTTAATTAAAAAAATCCCTTCACTTGAACTCTGTCACATGGTATGTTTCTCTCTCAAGCCAATTTCTCTTTAATTACAACAGCTTCTATTTCAGCCTCCGATAAGTATTCACAAGAAATGACATAACATCTTGACAGCAATTCTAGAGTTCTAACATCTGATATTATTATTTTGAGAAACAATTAGCCCAATATCACGTAAAAGTTTCACAGGGTTCATAAAACAACCTTTCACCTGAGCCTCTGACGCCCAGACTTTGGAATGCATGTGTTTGGTAACAGGTCCGCAGCAGAGGTCTGTTTGCAAGAGGGATGTTGTGTCTTCTAGGCTTCTCGGCAGTGCGGCTCTTCCAGGAAGACACGGTTGAGCTCTGGCTTGGGTTCATCCTCCACAAAGTTTACCGATTCATATAGCAGGTGCAGAGCAAACAGATCTTAAGAAGAGGGTATGTTCCCGGAAGAGCCTGGAATAGCCTATTGACCTCATTTTCCTTCAGATCCTAGCAAACCATTTGAACGCTGAGTGATTCAGAAGTTTCAGGATACTCAGCCACCAGAGGGTTTTTTTTTTCCTTTATTTTTCTTTCTTTTGCAGAATGATTTCAATCCATGGAACTCATTAAAGTGTCACAAGTGTCAATAAGTGACTTAATGTGTTCTGTCTCTGGGCTGTAGAGTTGGGCCCATGACATGAGCAGAGCATGAAGTACATTGTCTGCCACAGACGTTGTCATAGGTTCATCTTCCTGGGATCCAGAGACTTGACTTCCACTGTGCATGAATGTGCACAGCCAGACCGTCTCAATGCGAGTGCTGCAGTGATGTCTCCAGCACAATCTTGGGAGTGTTATTAAACTCTATGTTTCGTTTTTAATATGAAGAAACTAATAGTCTCACAATGGCTATAAGGATTGAACAAGTTAATGTATGAAGAACATTTTTTGAAAAGTTTCAAGTATCCAAGAAGTTCCTGGGCTGGAGAGATGGCTGCTCTTCCAGAGGACCTGGGTTCAATTCCCAGCACCCACATAGCAGCTCACAACAGTTTGCAACTCCAGTTCCAGAGAATCCAACACCCTCACACAGACATACATGCAGACAAAACATCAATGAAGCACAGGAAATAAAAATAAATAAAAACCTTCAAAAGAAGTTCCTCGTGCATGTTAACTCAGCATACCATTCTAGTCCTCACTCCTGTGTAAAGATCTTGCTGTCCGTGCTTTTTGTATGTATATCCAAAAATTGATATTTTTGTTTTCGAGTATTTTAATTAAACTGGTAAAATATTTGAGTGATAAAACTTAGAACAACATCAAACATACACAGTATAAACTAAGCCCTGGGTGTAGTAATACCTTCAGTTCCTAGGAAGCTTTTTCTCCTTTTCTTTGTCTCAGGGTTCAGGACACATTTCTTAGCATATAGCTGAAGCTTTGGGGTGTGTTGGTTGTCCTGTCAACTTGACTTCACTAAAACCCAAGGGGCTGAGTATAGCTGAGAGGAATTTTTTTTTCATAATTAAATCTTTTGAGTTGGGAAGATCTGCCTTTAATCCAGACCTTTTAAAGTGGGGAGATCCACCTTTAATCTGGGCCACGCCTTCTGGTGGCAGCCTATTTAAAGGATATGGAAGAAGGAAGCTTGCTCTCTGGCCTGGCTGCCCTCACTCTCACGGGCAAGTTTGAGAATCTGATGCGTACTGAAGACCAGCTGAGATAGCCAGCCTTGTAAACTGAACAACTATTGGATTCTTGGGCCTTCCATTGACAGCCAGCCAGCCAGCCAGAACTAGCTGGACTACAGCCGTGGGTCACTCTAATAAATCACACACACACACACACACACACACACACACATACACTCTCTCTCTCTCCCTCTCCCTCTCCCTCTCCCTCTCCCTCCCCCTCCCCCTCCCCCTCCCCCTCCCCCCTCTCTCTCTCTCTCTCTCTCTCTCTCTCTCTCTCTCTCTCTCTCTCTCTGTCAGTTCTGTTTGTTTCTCTAGAGAACACAGAGTCCACACAAGTGCTGACTGAAAGAACAAAGGAGAGCAGATAGTATTGGCCGATGGAGGGGATTCCCTTCAACAGTTTACAGCATGTGACTCAGGAGCACAACTGCAGATCTCCGGTGTTTGAGAACTCAGAAATATATAGAAAACGAGCAATTTGGGGCCATTGCACACATTCGCAGATCTCTAATTACTTTGGGCATCTTGGTGACATAATATCAAGGCGCTCTTCTGAAGTGCATATCTGAGCAGAAGCTGCTAAGACCTGTCCTGTTTACTTTGATTTGTTGTGTCTTGAGTGTTTTGCCTTTGGCTCCCTAAAAACTGACCTTACTAGGAATACTAAAAGCAGCTTCTTAGACCCTTTAAATGATTTATCTGTTTTTGAGGAGGAAGGTTGAGTATTTGGGTACCACAGGCAGGATATACACATGGTTAGTTAGACCTGGAAGGGGCCTAAAGGAACTGACAGAGCTGAGCGAGGGCTGGGCAGCCCTGTGTCCTCCAGTCACCCTCCTTGACTAGGGGCCAATGGCTCTCAACCTGCCTAGTGCTGAGACCCTCCAGTACAGTTCCTCATGTTGTGGACACCCCCAAGCACAGTTATTTTTGTTGCTACTTCATAACCATCATTTTGCTACTGTCATGAATTATAAATATCTGATGATGGGAGATGTTATTCTGTAAATATGTTTTTCATACTGGTTAATGAATAAAGCACTGTTGGCCAATAGGAAAGCAAGATAGGTGGGACTAGGAGTCTAGGAGGAAAGAGGAAGGAGTAAGGAGGAGTCAGCATGGAGACAGCCTGTAGAGAGCAGCACGCTGGTCCGCTCTCGGATAAGATGACCACGTGGAAATACTTAGATAAGTAGAAATGGGTTAATCATTAAGACAGACAGAGCTAGCTGGTAAGAAACTAATACGTGGCCAACAGCATTATATCAAATACAGAGTCTCAGCATGTTATTTGGGACCAGCGACTCGTTACAATCTGATATGCAGGATATGTGGCGTGTGACTCCGAAAAGTGAGCGCTCTAGGTACAGAGGAAATTGACCGAGCACTTTAGCTCTGGAGGAAGCTTTGGGGTGGGTGCCGTGCAGGCAGGCCTTCCTCCTCCTCTTCCTCCTTCCCTCCCTCCTCCCCCCCCTTCTTCTCTTGACTTGCATTCAGACAATAGCCTTTATGATTCTGTCACATGAAAGTGTAACTAGTTTGGGGAATAGGGCTGCTAGTGTTTTGCCCATGCCCTAATGGATGATATGCATATACCCGTATGCATATCAGCAGTACATGACAAATAATTGATTAATAAGAGACACTAACTAAATATTAGGGGGACAGATGTACCCAGGAGAGAGAGAGAGAGAGAGAGAGACCAGGAAGAGCTGGAGAGAGGATCTGGATGGATGTGAACCAACATATGCTATATAAATGTGTAGAATTTCAAAAGTAACTTTTAAATATTATATATTTAAAAGCGGCTCAACTCTCCTAGAAAGCAGTAAGAAAAGGGCTTTGTCATCTCTCCTTCTCTTAGAGCATTCACCTCAGGATCCTTGTGACTGCGAGCTCTTCCCTTGTCTGTTTGAAATGCAGGCAAATCTTCTGGAAGATGTAAGCAGTATTTTGGCAGAAGAACCCCGGGAGCATCTTCAGACCACTCCCCGCTCCTCATCTCAGAAGAACCCCGGGAGCATCTTCAGACCACTCCCCGCTCCTCATCTCAGAAGAACCCCGGGAGCATCTTCAGACCACTCCCCGCTCCTCATCTCAGAAGAACCCCGGGAGCATCTTCAGACCACTCCCCCTCCTCATCTCAGAAGAACCCGGAGCATCTTCAGACCACTCCCCGCTCCTCATCTCAGAAGAACCCGGAGCATCTTCAGACCACTCCCCGCTCCTCATCTCCAGGGTCAGTAGAACCGTTGACGGCAAAAAGCTTATTAGTGGAACTTAGCCTTTCATGTACTTGCTGACGTTGGGAGGAGATGCAATATTGGGTCTTTGGGGAATTAGTGGGTGAGAAGCAGATATAATCAAGACGCATTGTATGCTCTATGAAATTTTCAAAGAATAAATGGGAATTAAATTATAAACAAGAATTTTCATTTTCCAAAATCATTTCTAAACTCAAGTACTTAAACGTTTCGGCAGAATCTGTGCAAGTCACTTTAGGGAGAGGTGTTCTGGTTCCCCCATTGCTTGGCAGAAGAAAGCCTTATTTTCTGTAGAGTGGAAATGAGATTAAGAGCCTGGAAAAAAGCAGCTTGGGCATGCAGGAGGAAGGGTAAATTGGGCATGTGCTACCATGTGCTACCAAAGGCTGCTTGAATCAATATAGCCTTTCAGAGTAACAAACCCAGGAAGGACCAGTAGTGCTGAGAAACTGGAGAGAGCTTCCAGGGAAAGAGACAGAAGTGGGCTCTGCAGACCACAGAGGAGCACGGGCCTAATGCATGCTGGGGGAGCCTGCGACCAGATAGGGGCAGGTGAGAGGCCTCCACATGGAGAGAGTCCAGGGTGGCATGCTGACATTAGCGACAAGGGCAGAAACGATGAGATCACCACCTATCAGCAGCCTCCGCTGCGGAGTGTCCAGACGATTGCCTAAGAATATGACGTAGGATCTGGGGCATGGAGAATTTCCCAATGTGCCCTGTAACTGGGCAACACCACTGAGGTTCACAGTGGGATGTTTGAGACCATCATTGCCCTGCTGGCTTTGCTGTATCTTCTGTGTCTCCCTTGCCCTTCATTGTCCCCTGTCACAGTACCAGCCACCTTGTGGCCGTTTCCAATGTCTGCTTTACTCCATGCGAGACTGGTATCCCCAGCACTGCCCTGTGGACTGGCAGATAAGCAAATGGGTTCTGTGTATATAGATTCTGATGCATATATATTGAGGGCAGAAGGGCTTCCCGGCCAGAGGACTGCGTTGCAAACTAGTTATTGCCTCTTTTCCCATGAACTAAGAATTGCTATAGAATGCCAAGGCCTGGTGGCTTACACCTTCAATCAATCCCAGTACTCAGTGTTAAGGTTAGGAAGGTTTATCCAGAATTCTAATCAGTATGAATAATAAAAACCTGGAGTCCGATGTTGGGATTAAAGCTGAAAGATCAGAGAGCAAAGCGGCAGCCACTAGAGAGCTCTCACCTCTACCAGAGCTCAGACCGAAAGGGTGACCCTGTCCTCAGGTGCACGGTTCTCCACCAAACCCAAGACTGCACTGAGCTCCTGTCTCCTCCCACCTTACATTCCTCTCTAGTACTGGGATTGATGGTGTGGGATCCCAACTGCTGAGATCGCCTTCATGTAAGCTCTGTTTCTCTTTAGACTGTGTCGATTTCGTGTAGCTCAGGCTGGCCCTGAATTAACAGAGATCCATCTGTCTCCTGAGTTCTGGGATTAAGGAGTACACCACCACTGCCTGGCCTCTATGGCTACCCAGTGTGGCTGGCTAGCTCTGCACTCTGATCTTCAGGCAAGCTTTATTCATTAGATCATAAACAAAATATCACCACAGGGAGGCAGAGGCGGGCAGATCCAGGAGTTCAAATCCAGCCTGGTATACAGAGCTAGATCCAGGACAGCCAGGGCTACACAGGGAAACAGAAATGACTATGTAAGTTTTCTTGTTCGTGTCTTCTGGGCGAAGGCTAGGGATTTGGTACAGCCAAAGGATTTGGTAGCTTCCAGAAGGTTTCTCCTAGTCTGAAGGTGAAGAAGTTGGCATGTTGTTGCTAGAGCAAATGAGCTCTGCATGCCTGGCTACGGGGTTATTATTCAGCCCACAGCCAGAGGGCACGGACTGTTGCAGGGTGTTTGTGTAACAACCAGCAGACAGCACCCTGGCAAAATCTGACAAATCAAACACTATCTCAGAGAGTGCCAGAAGTGCACCCGCACCAAAGCTGTGTTGAAGTAGACAAGAGCAAGCAAGCACCCCATCTTTTCCCACAAGGAGCTCAAACCTCCCAGGTACCCAGGTACCTGATAGGAGTGCCAGCGGATGAGTGTTGTAGTAAACAGAAGCTGGCTACATCTCCCTGCCAGAATATCCCATTCAGCTGAATGTGCCAACTCAGCAGAACAAGGCTCCATGGCCCCCCCAGACCCCCAGCATACACACACAAACTTGAGATTCCGTGCCTAGTGAGATCCTTTGAATGAGACTTTGTTTCATGCCTCAGGTACCTTTGTTTGCATTTTGAACACTTGCTTGGGTGGGGTGGGGGCGTCTACCCCTGCTTCTCACTTTCCACACATGCACATGCCCTCACACGGACCAGTAAATAAGCTCCAGGCTGAGGTGGGGGCACTCTTTGCTGGTTCAGGGGTTTCCAGCAGAGCCACTTTGGAGGATGTGAACAGATGTTAACAACAATTTCCACATGGCTCTGGAATGTGGGGAATTTATTCTTTTGTGGCCGAGAACTCTGTCTGCAGAAGGCATCGCTACTGGGTCTTTGCTACAGATCATCCACACGGGCCAGATCATCTTCACCGCAAAGGCAGACATGTCCTCAGTGAATGGATAGAGAGCTAACCCTGGGAAGATGTGCACCTCTAGACTAGGATCAAAATGACGGACGACCGAGCGTTAGGTTAACACTTGCTTATCGCAACTGTAATAGTTACTTCTTTACTGTCTTGTCTCATCCAGCAGCACGTGTGCGATTCAAGCATCGCGAAATGCTTTCCCAGCTTCCAAAACCACACAGCAGAGAGCGTTTTCCGGGGAAGTTGTATCTCGACAACCTGAACATAACAGTGACCCCCTTTGTTAGCCGTCAATGATAATAGATCCTATGAGTGACTAGTAGAGCTGGACTATTAAACAATAATATAGTTTAAAATACAATCAACCTACACAAACACTTCACATTTTGGGAGAAAAATCGAAGCAATCTGGGGTGTGCACCTATATGTTTTCTACAGTGGTTTCAGAAGGCCTTCTTCTGGTCCCCACCCCAGCCTGCAGCAGTAGCTGGACAGGGGTCTACTCCTGAGTGGCAGCCCTCACTGCTTATCTCTGCCGCCTATTCATTTATTATTTATTTTTATGTGTATTTGTGTTCCACCATGGGTGTTCAGTCCCCTGGATCTGGACTTACAGACAGTTGTGAGCTGTCATGTGGGTGCTGGGAATTGAACCTGAGTCCTCTGGAAGAGCAGCCAGTGCTCTTAACCACTGAGCCATCTCCCCAGCCCCTGCTACCACTTTCTGGAGAGGGTCTTAAAAAAATTATGACCTGTGGGTCTGTGTTCTGAAGTGTCTCTTTTGGGGTGACCCTGCTGCCTCTTCCCTTTGGCCTTTAACATACTACAGCTCCGTTAGAACCTGTCACAGCTAAGAAGGAAGCAAGGGATCTTCACTGGAAACCAGGCACTTACTACTCTGGTGCCAGGATACATTACCTGTTAGGTGGTAACAGCGGAACACGCTCCATCACGAAGGAGCCCGGAGTCCTGGATCCCCCTTGTCTCCTGAACTTCACTGAGGACCATTCATGGTACCAGAGGGCCCTGAGCCTGCTGTTCAACAGGACCCAGAACCTATGGGGCCGTCCTGAGTGAGGACATCAGTCTAGTGAAGTACAGCAGACATAGGACATGAATGTAGTGTGACAAGTGTTGCAACGGGACATTAGAGGTGCCAGGAAAACACTGGATTTAGAGCTAAGGCAACAGGGCAGGTCTCCAAAATGCTATTCCTGGTGTTTTCTTTTTCTTTCTTCCTTTCTTTCTTTTCTTTTCTTTCTTTCTTTCTTTTTCTTTCTCTCTCTCTCTCTTTTTTGTTGAAAGAAAGAAGTAT
Source organism: Cricetiscus sungorus (assembly GCA_030556225.1). Lineage (NCBI taxonomy): Eukaryota > Metazoa > Chordata > Mammalia > Rodentia > Cricetidae > Cricetiscus > Cricetiscus sungorus. Next base: position 152,841,381 of record JANBXA010000651.1, read on the forward strand.
GGAATCACCTCTTTGAAAACTCGAGAGTCTATGAAGTAAAAATGAAAATGAGCAGAAGTACGCCAGAGTAAGATAAAGTAGACAGTCAAGACTAGGGTGGGGCACAGGAAGCAGTCGGGGCAGGAGATGAGCTCAGAGAACGAGCAGTGGAGGGACAGTGACCGGATGATTTGATACAGTGGGAGGCTCAGCGGCACCCACTGGTCCAGGCACTGCCCTTTGAAATTCTCCCTCTCCTAACACTGACACGGGCTCTGGCACCACTGTGGGCAGGGCATACTTGGCATTCACCCAGGGGCCATACCTACCCCACCCCAGGGTCCACACAGCACCCAGGGTGGTCAGCACCCTCTGAACTGCGACCTTCAGGGTTCCTCCTATGTACACCGATGCCTGATGAGATGCAGCGGGGGTCTGCACTTCAGGTCCTTTGCCCTGAGAGGAAATGGGACTTGACCCACACAGCGGATGGTTTGCATTTATAATGTTATTTTATTTTCCACTCACTTTCTGAAGAACGCTTACACCAAAGTACCCTTTTGAAAGGTAAGGTTCCATAATGAGATCTCCAGTGTTTCATCTTTTGTACCCAGATGTGACTTGCATCATTTGCTTTTCTTTGAAGTACCGAGGAGCCCAGTGCAAAGTCAAGCCTGATATTTATTTTTATTGGTTTCACAGCAGGCTAACTTTATCACCAGACCCAGAGACCAGAGGCAAGGGCAGTTCAGGCCTCCGCAGTTCAAAATGTGCAGAGTTCTGCAAACTAGGGTTCCACAGGGACCTATGGTAAAGATGCAGAATGGTTGGCAGGGAGCTGAAGGTAGGAAACCATAGCCCTTGGTATGGCTGGTGTTTGGGTTGGGTTGGATCCCTTTTTATAATAAGAGCTGTCCCCCTTGGCATCACTAGCCTCTGCACTCAAAGGTGGGTGCTTCTAGGCATCCACAAGTGTCCCTGGAGGGAGGGGAAGGGAGGAGATGGGAGGGTGGGGCTAGGTAGTTTACTTAAGAACCACTGAGCGTACCCAGGCATCTCCACTCCAGAGGACTCTGGTGGGCTGCTCCACGGTGTACAGGGGTTGACTTATCTCCAATCCAGGCTGCTCTTTAGCCCAGGAGTGTTTTGTTATTCTACGGGCTGAAAAAGGGATCGAGGTTGCCAATCTCCTTTCTTTCTGATAACATGTTCTTAGCTGCCACCTATCTAGCAGTCTAGCAATTTTGAAGCTCTGTGCTTTTTCCCTTTCAAGGACTGACAACCTGAGGCAGTGGTTCCTAACCTTCCTAGTGCTGTGACCCTTTAGTACGGTTCCTCGTGGTGTCATGGCCCCCAGCCGTAAATTATTTTCAGTGCTACTTCATAACTGTAATTTTGCTACTGTTATGAACCATAATGTAAGTATCTGTACTTTCTGATGGCCTTAGGCGACCCAGTGAAAGGGTAGTTCAACTCCCCCATAAGGACCATGGCCTACAGGTTGAGAACCACTGACCAAGAGGCTATATTCAGGATTATCATTGGCTTACCAGGGGAGGGTAAGTTGGTGGCTGTTTTGAGGCAGTCTCACTATATTCTCAGACTGGCTTAAACTCCCAGTCCTCCCAGTCTGACCCTGAGTAACTGAGTCATCACACTCAGTTAGGGCTACCAGTTTGATGATTCTTTGAAGACATGGCTTGAGGAAGATTAGGCCTGTCTATCCCTGTTTTCCCTGTTTTCTTTTGCAGGCCTATGGATTCCTAGAGAGCTGCTGGTCTTCAGTCTATGTTAGAAGCCTAATAATAATGATGATGATAATAATAATAATAATAATAATGGCTCATATATTGACAAAGTATGCTGCAGCAACAGGATAGATGAACACACCATGGAGAGTGAGGGCAAGCAGTAAAAATCAGTTTTCTTTTTCCCATTGTCCTTTTATCTGAGCTTCTGCCAGAAGCTGTTGTCCATACTTAAGGCCTTTCTGCTCCAGATAATCTGGCCAAGAGTCAATATATATTTTTTGTTTGTTTTCTTTTGCTGTTTTTTTGTTTTGTTTTGCTTTGCTTGTTTGTTTGTTTTCAAGACAGGGTTTCTCTGTGTAACAGTCCTGGCTGTTCTGGAACTCACTTTGTAGCCCAAGCTGGCCTAGAACTCACAGAGATCCACCTGCCTCTGCCTCCCCAGTCAGTGCTGGGAATAAAGGCGTGCACTGACACCACCACCACCACCACCATCACCACTACTGGGCTAAGAGTCACTACTAAGAGCCTCAGAAATAAATGGATTTAGGGTTTAAGAATGAGTTCAGCATTGATAATATCCCTCATAGCAATGCCTAGAGGCTTGTGTTTTAGTTGATTCCAGATGGAGTCATGTGGACAACCATGATTAGCCATCAGGGCAGGACAGTCAACCCTCAGCGTGCTCCTGAGCCTCTCCCACCCACAGGACGGTCCCTGGGAGGAAACAGTATGCAGCCCAAAGGCCTGTACTGTTGGGCACCTTCCCTTCAAATAAAGCCATCACGAAGTCCTGGGTTCCATATCCAGCCCTGCATAAAGCTGGGTGTGGAAGTATACACACCTCTAATCCCAGCACTATGGTGGTGGGCGCAGGAGGTCGGGAATGTTAAGGTTATCTTTAGCAAGTTTGAGGCTGGCTGAGGTTATGTGAAGGTCTGTGAGGAGACAGAGGGAGAGGGAGAAGGGGAAAGAGAGCTCTGAGAGGGTGGGGAAGAGGAGCCAGACTTTGTCCCTGCTGCTTTCCGGTGTGCATCTCCTGATGTTTTGCAGGCTTGCCTCAGATGTGCCTGTGTGGCGTTCTATGTGTTTGCCCCTCTGAACAACCTGCAGTTTGTTCTAAGGGAAGAATTCTAACTCTAAACCACCGTAACCATAGGCCTGTGACGGTAAATACACAGCAAAATTAAATAGAAAACCACATTTTGAGGAATACAATTTGGCAAACTGTATGAAAAGCTTTGGAGATACATGTATTTTTATGATCTAATAATTCCATTTTAGGAGTCAATATTTTTTAAAGTCTCAGAAATAAGTGAAACTTGGAATTCAGCACTTACAATACTAGTATGTATAAAATGCAAACATAACCAATAAAATAGAACCATTGGAAGTCACATTAGCAGTTTTCAGAACATTCTCTAAAAACAACTGATGACAACATCCATTGTAATTCAGGTATTGACAAGAACATGTTGCAAAACAATACAAGTAAACAGAAATAAAATATACCCAAAGGTTGGTAGAGTTGAGTGCCGAGTAGCAGCGCTGTGGATGATCTCACTTACTTGTATTTTCCATTTCTGTGCTGTGACTTTATGATAGTTTTAATTCTTTAACTTGCAAAAAAATGCATAAGACATTTTTAGGTAGTTTTTAAAGCCCGTGTCTCGCCCTGACTTCTTCACAAACATGTTAGCGGGCAGGTTGCACCTTGGACTTCTCCTTCCCTCTTCCTAAGCGCTCGCTCTCTCTATTATAAAACATCTTCTACGGTGTAACTAATAATCAGTCTCTCTCTGAGCCTATCCTATTTTCTACCAACTACCAACCCTCGCTGCCCCTCAAAACCAGTTTAGCTCTTGCTGTCAACACTACGTGTTAGATTTAACATAACTACTTCATCACAATCTGGGACCCGCTTACTATCCTGTCGCTTTCCGCCCTGCCTGTGCTGGACTGTCAAGGGCGGGACCACCCCCAACCTGCAACTAAGGCAGGCAGGTGGGGGGCGATCGGATCAGGCCTGGGGTGCGTCTCATTAGCGTGCTAGTTCTAAATAATCAACCAGAATCCACTTTCCGGGGCCGACCGCTGTGGGGAAAGGCAAAACCACGAGCCCGGAGAATGGCCTGGAGCTTCCTCTGGAAGGGCACCAAGTGGGGGCGTGGCGTGGGAGGGTCCTGGCCGGGGGCGGGGCGCGGGGCGGGGCGCGGGGCGGGGCGCGGGGCGGGGCGCGGGGAGGCGTCCCGTAGCTCCTCCCGCGCGCGGCCCCTGGAGTCCCCGAGGCGCGCGGCCAGCCCAGCTCCGGGCCGCCTCTCACGGTGCAGCCGGGCGCCCTAGCGAGCGCGGGCCCGGCGCCGGGCCCGGGCAGACGGCCGGGGGCGTCTCCGCCGAGACTCTTCTCTGCGGCCCCTGCGCGGCGAGGGCGAAGGCGAGGCTGAGTGGGGCCGAAACCATGAACCGGAGTTTTCACAAGTCTCAGACCCTACGCTTCTACGACTGCAGCGCGGTGGAAGTCAAGAGCAAGGTAAGTACCCGAGGCCCACCGTGGTCGTGCGCACTCGCTCCCCTGGCAAATGAATGGGGCACCCGCGGAGGGAAACCGGAGCGCTGTGGGAGGCGAGCGGCGTCCGCAACTTTGGAGCTTGGGCGCTGCGAGCCTCTGCGCGGGGGTCCGTGGGATGTGCTCCCGGCCCCCGGCGGTCCTCCCTGCTCCCTGTGCGAACACAAAGCCCGGCGGCCCAGGGCCATGGGACAGTCAGTGCAGGCTCTGAACCCGCTCCACGAGAGCTGCTCTTTTGTTCCACGAACTAGAGACGACCCGGGCGCGCCACACGTTGGAGGGGAGGGCTGTGTTTCCGGGGCGATCTAGGAGCTGGGGCTGCTGGGTTTCGGGTCGTGGAGGGGTCTTTGGGGGCCAGAACCAGGAGGGGGGAGGGGACTGGCTGCACCGCCTGTTTGGCTGTGAGGAGCAGACTGGCGGTCGGCTCCCAAATCAGGGCCCTGGCCCAGCCCCCAGTTGGACGCTGGGTACCAGATCCAAAGCCCCAGGCGCCTTCAACCCCCAGGCCCAGACCCCTGATCATACACCTGGCCCAGGTCCAGTCTTCCTCGACCCAGCCCTGAGCACCCTTGCCAACCCAGGCATCTTTCCCAGATGCTCCACGAGTTTAGATCCCCCCCCAGGTCCCTAGGGTGCCGGAACTCAGAAATTCCCATCTGGGTGAGCCCCCAGACCACACTGCAGTCCGCTGCGGGGCGCGACCCCAGCGCAGACTCAGACCCCTGGGCGCGCCCCGGCCCCTCGGCCCCTCCCGCTGCTTGTGCCTAGGCAGAGCGTGCCCGAACTTGCGGGTCGCCTTGTGTCTGGATAATTGGCTGATAGGATCAGCCGCCCTCTGCGGGGGCGGCTCCTCCACTGTAGGCGCTTCAATCTGGGAGGGTCCACGGTGAGGACCCTGCGGGATGGAGAAGGAGCTGCTGTTGCTCCGGTCGGGTGGGTGAAGTCCCCGGAGCCTTTCCCTGACTAGGAGATGAGTAGCCTCGCTGTGTTCCCTGTGAAGGAGGCGGAGCTGCAGGGATGGTCCAGGTCAGCAAGGGTGAGTTCTCACCACCGCTTCTTATAGGCCTGAGGCCTGTGATCCATTCACCTGGTCTCCAGGGAGATGGTGATGCGATGGACTGACCGGTCCCCCCACCCCCAGGAATCCTTTGGTGTAAGGTTTTCAGGGTGTCTGTAGAGACCCGGGAAGGGGCAGTGCCTCAGCAACAACAGGGCAGCATCGCCGCAGACCCACTGTGATGAATTGTAGGGTCTCCTCATCTGGGGGACTCTTCTTACTTATAATGAGACCCTATCCTGTTTCCAAATGCTAATTCCATGACCCTTGCCCCCCCCATCCCTTCTGTTGCCCAGGAGTTCTTCCAAACTCCCAAATTCACAGAGCCGTGAAGTTAGAGCCCTCCTTCAGTGAGAGGGCGATACCAATGCCCGTTTTGTCAGCACTGCAATATGGCAGCAGCCACTTCATTCCCGCACACTTTTCTGAGATGGTTATACATTCACAAGCCGATGCCAGAGAGCATACTGAAATCTGAGGTGGCTTTGCCCAGCCTGCTACGATGCTGACCTCCTGTTCAGGGTTTTGTGAGATCACGTGTGTGTTCGTCCAGGTATGTGCACTTGTGTGGCTGCCACCACAGCGAAGGTTTGGAGTCGCCCATCCCAGGGGTCTTCCTGAGCACTGTGTACTGATTCGTCAGCGCTAAAAGCTCTGTCCTGGTGCTGGGCAGCTGTGTGGGGCACAGCACATTATCCAACTCAAAATGAGGCCGTGAGACAGGTCTGGAGGAAATGCCCTCCCCAGGCCTTATCCTGCAGTTCTGGGCTGTGGTCCATGCAGGCTGTTAGGGGGGGGAGAGGCCACCTGCGTTAATTTCCTGGAGCGTTAGCTCTGCTTCTCTGGCAAAGGCCCCGCCATGCCCCCGTGGCTTCCAGTCCAGATGCTGCCTCGAGTAGCGTAAACGGCAAAGCTGAAGTTTGTTTGGGCTCGGGAGACTTTGGAGGACCCACTCTGTCTGTGTAGACAGCGCTGGGCCGGCTGTCACTCCCCCGGCCCAGCCCCACAACTTGGCGTCCTGGTTGCTTGTCCAGAATGTCCCGTATGGCCGTTCCTTCCGAGCCCTCCCCCACTCCTCCCACTTTGTAGTCGGTGTGTTTCTGTGGAGTCCGTCTCTGCAGGGTAGGACTTTTCTCACAGTGCTGGAGGCAGAGCTTCACGCCAGCAAGGTCTTCATCCAGCTTGAATGAACAACTACAGGACCACGGCAGCCGGGGAGCTAAGTGCACCCAAGCTCTGCCCCCTCGACCTTTGGGGGTTTGGTTTGCGGCAAGACGTTCAGTGTCCCTGCCTCGGCCATTTCATCCGAGCGGCTCACCTCCCAGGATGCAGGGCAGCAGTGAATGTGAGGGGCGTGCTGGGAACTGCAGCATCCGGCACCACACGTCAAGGCCTTGTCCCATTGTAAGATGCCTGACCTGGACATTGCCACGCATCCTCCCAAATCGGTGACCCTCCATCATCTGCCACAGCTGGCCGGTTACTCCAAGGCGTGCCGGTGTGTATGCGGAGGGCACGGGTCATTGGCCTGGTGGCTGTCCCCCGTTTTATGCCCCCTTACTCTTCCCTAACATCTTTACTCTGGATGCTCGTCTCTTTCTCTCTCTACCGTGCGCACTTCTCACTTCCTGCTTCGGCCTGCCCCTCTCCATCCACTTAGACTTTTGCCTCCCCTCTCATGAGACCTGCAGCTAGACGGGAGAGCCTGGAGATACGCAGGAAAGGGTAGGAAAGGGTGTTTTAGACCGAAGGAAGGAGGGCAACCGCCTAGGCTGCTGTGAAGGCCAGCAGGAATGCCCCTACTGTGTGTGTGTGGGAGAGGGGGCAGAGGATACAGTCTTCGCCCATCGCGTCCTCGGTAAAGCCTTTGCCTCCTCCGTAGTATCATCGTCGTCTCCGGCATTTCCATCGGAAAGGAGTGACAGGGTCCCCCGTCAGAGTGCCTTTTCCACACCGTGCATGTGGTGTCAGTTCATACCCGAAACAAGAGTCTGTGGGTTTCCCCACCTGAGACCCTGTCCTAGACTGCCCCTCCTCTGCAAAGCCATTCTGAAGGTTCCCACCCCAAACCAGGCTCACGCTGACCCCTTTTCTACCCCTTTTAGGGCATCCATCACGATGCCCGCTCTGAATTCTGGTTGGAACTGAAGGCTTCCGTCTTGTTCCTGACTCCCTAAGGAAAGTTGAAGCTGGGAGATGGATAAATACCGTTGGTAATTCCGTCCGCAGATGACCTTCTCTTAAATGTTGTGTCGTGGCCTTCTGATGGCACAGGGCACGTGTGCATCCATCCCACTGTGGTTTCTACAGTTAGGACCACAAACACATAATATGCAGTCTACTTTCAGCCTGGCAATGCGTTATAAATGTTTCCTCGCTAATATTTCTAGAAAACTTTTTTAAAAATGACTACATAGTCATTACATCTCATATCTAAACCACAATTAATTTAACCAATATCTTGTTTGAGTGTCTACATATGTTCTGAGAAATCTCTTTAGTTATTACACAAACACACACACATGTGATATTGATATTGATATTGATTCATTCTCCTCCCCCCTCCACTCCCACACTCTTTTTCCTCCCTCCTTCGAGCTCTGGGCAACTTCTCATTCCGTCCTGATTATGTAAGTGAGGTAGTATCCCATTGTTTTAATTTGCATTATCCTTGAGGTTATCAATGTACTGGAAGCTCACATATGCTAGTATGTTCTTTGTCCATCTCACTTTAGCTGCCTGGTCTTATCCTGCGTTCCACCAGAGCAAGTGAGACTGATGTTCCAGGTTCCGAGTGGACTCGATGTCCTTTCCCCAATATGGGGACATTAACCTGGGCCCCCTGGGAGGGCCTGTGTCTGAGTAGCACCTTGATGGCCCACATGATCACATGCTGGCTGGCAAAGTTCTGCTGCGGACAGCTGGGCACATGGTGTTTTCTGTCAGCATGCCTCCTCCGATCCCCAAGATCTTATCTCTGGCTGGGCTTGTAGGCTGCCATGCCCTGCAGGGACCCACCCTCCCATCTGGCATGAGACAGCAGGTGGGATGGAACCTGGGCCAGGCCTCCCTGTTGCGTGGCAGAGGACTTGCCTCCTGTGGGCCAGTTGAGAGCTGCCTGGACACGGTTTGACTCACCTTTGTGTCAGCTACACCCTTTTGAGATTCTGGTTTGTTGTATTTGCACGAATGTGTTTCAACAGGTTCTGGGGCTTGGTTTGAGACGTTGCCTCCAGAAGAGGCTCTTGACAGGAACCCAGGTGGGATGTTACTTTGGGGAGTGTGGATGGTGTCACTGCCTGCAGAGGGTTTCCCACCTCTTCGGGGTGCACGGCCGGAAGTTATTACATCTTGTGAAGGAGTCAAGTCACTGCCTGGGGCCTGGGGAGCTCCAGATCCCTCCTGGGGAGATACCAGGCTGGGGTTCTCTTCCACGTTTAGAGAAGGGAAGGGTGTCAGAAATCGGGACATGGAAGCTTCCAGGGTCTTGGAAGCTCCAGCATTTGTGAAGTGTGTGTCTAGATTGTGATAGGGAGTTGCATCCCGGCTTAAAAGGCTGCCCTGCACCAGTAAGTGACAGCCTCACAGCACGCAGACAGGTTTGTCCAGATGACTGTGTGACAAACACACATGCTCACTGCCTCCCTGCTTCCTCTCGGCCGGAAATCTGGGACCCAAGGTGGCGCATTACACTCATGCTTTGTAGCCCCTCAGCTTCTTCCCAGCACACTTCTAAGCCCTGCTCCAAGGCTATCCTGGACACACCGGGGATGTGAAACGTGGCACATGTGGGAAGGGCCCCATTCTGAAGCATTTAACAGTCATCTAACGTATCCAACATGCATGTGAAATATGTGCCAGACATGGTCCCCAATACTTTGAAGTTGCTAGGAAAAATGCATTAGTCTCCATCATGACCCATAAACAGGCTTTCCTATTACTTCCACCATGCACAAGGGGACCTTGAATGCCCAGGGGCTGCTTTGCCCCGCCCAGGGTCTAACAGAGGTTCTGAAACCCAATCAGTGCCTTGACAGCTTTTGGCCGCTAGTGGGGAAAGCTCATGGCTCTTGCTAGGGATTGTCAAGTCATGAAATCCAGATCAGGATTCAGACACCACATCCCAGAGTCCCCATTGAGTATGAGAGACCCCAGCTCTCTGGATACTGGCACAGTGTTCTCGTTTCCCACATGGGACAAGAGCTCCCTGGTTCCCTGGTCTATAGCTTATGGGAGCAGCTGGGGATGAGCCTTTTGATCTTAAGGTCAGATGTTTTCTTTTCCTTTCCTCTCTTGATGCATGTCCTCAAGGGAAAGCTGTAGTCGGTAGCTAGCTACAAAATGCTGACCCTGCCTCCACCCAACCCATTCTTTTGGGGGTAAAAGTTGTTCTTTTACCAGGCAAGTGCTGTGTGTCAGGTTTGGAGACCATGCTGGGGTACAAAGGCAAGCGAGGAGACACGGTGTCCACTGTTGTCAGCTTTGGGCAGGTTTACGTGAAGTGGCACGGGGCAGGTGTGTGTGTGTGTGTGTGTGTGTGTGTGTGTGTGTGTCCTTCATCCTATTTGAAGTGTCGTCACCAGTCCTCAGACTCACATTTATGTGAAGTCAGAAGTCAGCAGCCCAGCTGTCTTGCCTGGCCTCCGGAAGGGCCCTCATCTGTTCTTTGCTTCTGTGGGGTTCTCTGTACCAGCTCTTGAGGATGGAGCTCTTGGGCTGCTGTGCTCTAGTCTTCTCGTTGGGAGTTCTTTATTCCTCCCATCACATGCACCTCAAGTTGAGCATGCTCGAAGACCAGCCCAGACAGTTGCCACAGATCCCATCCCCATCGTGATTTGTCGTTGGCCTGTGAAGTTTTGCATACAGTACACAGCCAATAAATGCTTGCTGGTTCAGACGAGAAACGAATGGGTTTTCCTTACAGCGATGACTACAGAAATGGCTTGTAGCAGTGCTTTGAAAAGTCTACTTTGTGAAGGTGGCAAATGCATGATTGACAGCAAGCTTTCTGCCAGGAGTGGTAGCCCCCTGCCATCCCCCTGCGGTCCCTGCCCCCTTCCGGCCCCGTGCCTGGAAGATGGTCAGAGCTAGCACGATGGACAGGAGAAGACGCGCTAAACAAAGCAGAGACCTGGGAAGTTAGAAACCCCTTTTGCTCTTCCTGCTGTGGATACCTGCTGTTTTCCATTGGTGTAGGACTGTGTCTCCAAGATTCAGCCCACCATCGTGCTGTACCAGATCCCCCCAGGGCACCAGGCCCACCCCTTGGGGATGAGAGGAGCCTTGCTCCCTCCTGCAGTGGGTGCGTTGGCAGTCACTTGTGGCTGCTTCCTCCTGACTTCTCCTTTCTGAGGCTCTGAAGGTTAGGTTGGGTTCCACCCCCACCCCGAAGTCAACATGTGTGCTCCTGGTAGGTGGGTTATTGTGTTGTACTGGAGTGAGGGGAAAGCTTGCTCTACGTAACGTTTGAAAGCACCCGCTGTGCAGCATCTCCCAGGTGCAGGCCTGGGAGGTGCGGACCACCTACATCCAGTCTGTGCCTTGTCTGCTACCCTCACCCATTCAGTGACCTTCCAGCAAACCAAAACCATGCCAGGTGAAAAGATCCTGCACCCCAATAAGCCTCTCCGCAGGCGCAGCAATCCAGATCGGACCAAATCAAACCGAATTAGGAAAAAAGCCCACGTTTAATGGATACAATGCTCCCGGGTGATTTCCCAGCCCCCCCCCCCGCCCCCACAGAGGAGATGGAAAACCACATGTCTGTTTTCTGGGGGACAGTTTAAATACCCCGTGGGAGCGGTCTTGAGCATCCCTGGGGGAGGGGGTCATCATTTGTCGAGCTTTCTGAGCTGTGGCAGGGTTTGGAGAGAGATGCAGCAGGGGGCTTGTGTTGGAACTTCCACCAGAACATTCCAGGCTCTTTGGGTGTATGGATGCCAGGGGCTTGGGTTAGGGCTACCCTCCCCCTCCCCCTCCCCAGATGTATGAAATGGTGGCTGCTATGTGTGCATCACTGATTTTACTACTTCTCATGTTTCTGTCTGACACGCCACAGTTCTGAAGTCCCGAGAAACTGAACTACATCTCATTCGGCATTTGTTGATTAATCCAAGTAAATCAAGAAAGTCTGTAATTTGGCAGAGCTTTGGGTACCTGTTGCTCATGTGTGAGCCAACAGGCTGTTGTTATGGCTCGCTGAGGCTGTGGTCCTTCCGCGCTTGCTGTCCTGGCTTCCCCTGAGTTTGCTGCAGCAGGGTCATTCAGAAACCCCCGTGGCTAGCTGGGTGTTGTGGCTGGATGTGACATGAGGTGAATGAGGGTTAGCCGGGGCCATCAAAGGCCATCTCTGTGGTATTCATTCTTCATGCGTGCAGAAGATTGGACCATCTTCCTTTGCAAAAGGAAGTAGTGTGTGTGGGATGAAGACTGTGCAGCAGCCTCATGCGTGACAGTCCATGGGACCTGTGGAGCCAAGATTCTGCACTCCATCTTAATTACAGGGATGAGCCAGGGTCTCCTGGACATCATCCATACACATTTGAGGGTGTTGAGGTACCATGGGGTTTCATTGCTCCTCATCAGAGTCCTGGCTGTTGACTAAATACATGCTTATTTTACTTTTTTGGTTTTTTGTTTGTTTTGGGTTTTTTTGTTGTTTTGTTTTGTTTTGTTTTGATTTATCATATTGCTACTGGTCAAAGCTAGATTTGTCATTCCATGATCACAGCTCTCCCTCTCTGCCTCTCTCTGCCTCTCTCTGCCTCTCAGAAGTGAGACAGAGGTGCCCCTGCCCAGGCCCAGAAACCTCTCCTGAGGTGCTTTTTGAAGGGAACATGTGGTGCTATAGAAAAACCCTCTGAGGGGCTGTTATGAAAGAGAAACTTGAGGGCCTCCTGTCCTATTGTTTTTAGGTGGTCAGCTGTTATAGAGGAATTTAGCAATGAAAGTAATATTAGTATCCTGTTCTCCATGGCTCAAGGACTTAAGCCACTAGCTGCCCCCATCCCTGGACAGCCAGTGTGGCCTTACTCCCCCAGTGTTCTGAAATAGCAGGGTGTTGCTATGGGACAAAAAACCCTGTCTGCCTGCAACACGGTTGGTCCCTTGCAAGGAAGAGGAGGTGCATCTGCTCGTGACACCACACCAGCCTGGTCAGCACCGTTACTGGCAGAGATGAAAGAGGGAGAGATGATGTAGTGTCCCCTCCATCCCCCACCCTACCCCCCCCCAGGTTGAGCCTGAGAAGTTGATATTTATTGACTGTTGCAGCCTGTATGCAACCACCTCATACGCTCAGTTTGGTCTAAAAGCTGCTCACGTGCTCCTTTTGTTGGAGATGGGGGTATTTGCTGGAAGGTGACCATCCCGAGTCAGAGCAGGCAGTCACCTGACCTACACTGTTTCCCAGGGTTGTGACCCTTTGGGGGGCGGGAGAGATGAGGCTGCAAAGAACGTAGAGGTGACTTTCTTTCTCAGTAGTCACAGGCCTGGCCAAGATTAACGCCTGGTGCTTGGTGGATATAATCTGCGAGAGAAGCTGACACATAGACACAGTCACACGTGCAAAGAAAGTCTAGGAATGGTGCTGCATACTCCAGCCTGAGTCTGGTGGTTATAGCCTTGGGTGACGTGTGTGGCGGGCCTCATTCTGGGCACTCGGCACACAGGGTTCTGTTGATACTCAAAACACCTGGCACAGTACTTTTTTTCTCCCCACTGTGGCAGTGAGGACCCTGAGGCTCAGCAAGGACATGAACTCATGACAAACCCATTAAGCCATGTGTGTGTTCAAGTCCAGAATTTGAGTTGCAACATCGTCCTGAACCATCCAGTTCCATGGTTCCACTTCCTGGGGAACATACAGCACCTGCCTGCCTCTGAGGTCAGTATCCACCCACCGCCCTCCCTGCTGCCTCCCGGACATGTGTTCAGGGCTGGGCTGCTTCCTAAATGGCCTCCTGTATCCTGTGAGGTCCCCTCTCCTCAGCAGCCTGGGCCTTTGATCCTGCCGGGGAGCACAGCATGGGTACTTCAGTCCTGCGTGCTGTGTGCCTGGCGGATACAAGAAGCCCAGACATGGGCATCACCCACTTCCTTCAGCCGTTCCACAGCAGGCTCCCAGTGCTGCTGCGAGTATCACCGTGCCCTCCAGGCCCCGACCTAGCAGAGGCCCATTGAGTCACACAGCTGGGAAGACAGGCCAGCGCCTACCCAAAGCTTGAAGCTCTGGTCTCTCGTGGAATTATTTAAAAATAAGTTATTAGTCCTGTCTCTCCCGTTGCTATAAAGCGGCTATTCTTCGGGGCTGTTTTTCTAAACCTAAGTCAGGCTATTCCCCAGAAGTTAAGAGATGGAGCTCAGCTGAAGATGGACAGTGCCCAGCCCACAAGCATCTCCAAACGGTCTGTCCCAAATGCGCATCCCAAATGCTGCACAAGTTTGCAGGTTGGTTCGTGAGGCCGGCTGAGCGACAGACAGCCCTGTGAGAACCTTTCTCGGGCCTGCAGAGTGCGAGCCGAGCTCTCCTCCCGTGGTACGGGCACAGAACAGGCCTTCCGATTGGATCCTCACAGACCCTGAAAAGAGTCTACGCCCCAGAGACATGCAGCAGACTGCCCAGTTACGAAGCCAGTGCGGGCAGCAGAGCTGGGAGCTGGTGAGCTCTCGACTCCGGTGCTTTCCAACTTGACTCTGCTGTCTGAACCTGTGTCCTGAGTCACCAGACCCAGCCCGCATCTCCATCTCCGTGCAGCTCCCAGCCTGCAAACTGCCTGACTTCCAGACTGTTTCCTCTATGACCAAGTTCTCACCGTGGATTTACAGTTCAGGAAAGTCCCGTGGAGGGGGGACAGATGAGCATACATTCGCACTCTGCCTACCTGGAGTCCGTGTTTGCCCTGCTCCCAAGCAGTCTGCTTCCTCCCTGGCAGCCCCTCTTGCCCGTGCCAGGCCGTGGCTTCAGGCCTCTCCTCCCACCTATACTCTCCTTTGTCTCCGACTGCCCCATTAGAATTATCTCAGTCCCCCTGTAATTTGGCCTCACTCCTTCAGTACTGGCCTTATGGATCCCTCTAGTCAGCGGTTCTCAGGCTTCCTAGTGCTGCAACCCTTTAATGCAGTTCCTCGTGTTGTGGTGACCCCCAACCACTTTATCTTGTTGCTATTTCATAACTGTAACTTTGCTGCTGTTATGAATCTGTTGTAAATATCTGATACGCCACCCCTGTGGGTCTTGCTCTCCTGGCCTGGAAACCGGGGCAGTGATATGTGTCTGAGAAGGCTTGCTGTCTGTCAGGAGGCTGCCTGGCAGTGACTTAGTCATTTCTGTCATGCGTGTTTGCCTCCGGCCTCCCATCCCAGACCTCCTGCGTTTGGCTCCCCAGTGTGGAGTACCTGTGTGAACCAGAGTGTAGCCTTCCCTCAGAGGTGCATGGCTCCCAGGTGGAGGCCTCTTGGTCCCACAGTCACCCTGGGGCAGTCTCGTGTACCCTGTGGTGCTGGTCCAGGCGGTAATGCAGGCGTGACAGTTGTGCCATCATCACCCTGGATAGCAATGGGAAGGCTGCGTACAGGAAGGGACAAAGCACCACCCTGCCTGACTCACAGACTTACGGCCCAATGTTATGATATGCCCCAGTATGCCATCCACAGCATCATCTGTCTCCCTACTGTCTGTCTGTCTATCTCCGTCCGTTCGTCCATCCATCCATTTCATCCCACCCTGCTTCAATTTGGAATATAAGAATATCACCCAGGCTCTTTCTCCTTAACAAAGCATGTTCTGGCCACGTCTCTCAACAGTCCAGGCAAGTCTCTGCCGTAGCCGGGGAGGAGCCATCATTGATCCTGCCTGGCCCCTTCCTTCCCAGTTTGGTTGGTGGGACTCTGGGACCCATCTCCATGAGCAGTGGGGCCATCAGAGAAATGCAGAGGGTCTGGGCTTGTGCTGACGCCTGCCTTCCTGTCCTTTCCCTGCATCACCTAACACAGGGCAGGGTCCCCTGAGCTGGGCCTGCGCTGCCCTGGGCTCGCGCCTCAGATGAAGTGTGTATCCCCCACCTCCTCACCTGATGACTTTCTTGCTTTACACACCCAGTTTAAGTGAAGGCCTGGGTTCTCACTGCCCTGGCATTTCCTAGGGTGTAATTATGTGCTGCGTGCCTGACTACTGATTGACATCCTGCTGGTCAGCAAACGCCAGCCACATGAAGGCAGGCCGTTCCTTCCACGCATACACTCACACCAGCTCAGGGCCAGACCTAGAAGGCCTTATGTGACATCTTCTTGAACAAACAAAAGCTAGAAAATGGACTATGTGATTGTTTTGACAGCCCTAGTTGTCAAGAATGGGAAGTACAGCAGAGGCCAGGGATACAGCTGAGATGACAGTGTCATTGCTCCGCGTGCACAATTGGGGTTTGACTCTCGGCACCACCTACACCGGGCGCAGTGGCCCATGCCTACAATCCTAGAATTGGTAATTGGAGGCAGGAGGGTTAAATATCCCAGGCCATCTTTGGCTACATAGCAAATCCAGGGCCAGTCTGGGATACGTATATGACATTCTGTCTCAAAACTGAAGAGTGAAAGAGGAGAATGTACGTTGGTTTTGGTCCTTACACCGCTGCCTTGTCCCCGTGGGCCGGGATGCTGATGCTGCTTGCTTGGCATCACTCCTGGGGGCAGGAGTCAGTCCGTCCTCAAAGCCTCCCTGGTTCGCTGCGTCTCTCAGAGACGCGCAGGCCAGGCTTTGGTCCTTTGTCGTTTTGTGTCAGAGTATCTTTTACTAATCAGAATCACAGGGCACATTCAGCTCTGAGTTCTTTTTGTCACCTCTTTGAAACAAGCCCCTGAATCCTTAAACCCCACTCGCATTTGCTTCATCGGGAATTTCTGTCTGCAGATGTGGCTGTTTTGGTCCATTGTGAGTTTGCTCATTTACTGGTTCCATTTTTCCATTGCTGTAAATATTTTCCGTGAGTTATTTGTGGGAATTTCAAGATGCTTCTGGTTGCATGAGATTGTCCTTATTTGCAGAGCCCTATAGGGAATACCTGTACCAGGCAGAGCCTGCCAGGGTGGGTCTTGCCAAGAGAGGCCTGAGGGAAAGAGGGCGGTAGAGCAGGGCCTTGGACAGCTCAGCCTTACAGGGTAGGTCCTTGTAGGCCAGGCCTTGTAGGGTTGGGGCAGGAACAGCCTCCAGAGTTGTAGGAAAGATTGTATTTAGTTTATAGTTTTTCTTTCTTTCTCTTTCTTTCTTCCTTTCTTCCTTCCTTCCTTTCTTTCTTTCTTTCTTTCTTTCTTTCTTTCTTTCTTTCTTACTGTTTGTGTTTTGTTTTGTTTTGTTTTTCGAGGCAGGGTTTCTCTGTATTACTTTGGACCCTGTGAGTTCCAGGCCAGCTCTGTAGACCAGGCTGGCCTGGAACTCACAGAGATCTGCCTGTAAAGGCGTGTGCCGCCAGCATCCAGCTTATAGAGTTATTCTTGTATGGAAAGATGGGAGAGCTTTCTGTTCACAATAAGCCTTGCAGTTCAGGATTGTGAGGCAGGCATCTGCTCTGGTCTTGGGTGGGATCATAGGTCCCTCTAGGGTAGGATGGAATCTGATGGCAAATGTCTCAGTGAGACCAGGTGTTCACCCCCACCCCCACCCCACCCCCAGGGTCCAGAGCCTTTGGTGGAAGACACTTAACTAGATGGTACTTCCAGGCCCTCTCTCCCTCACTTATTCTGCATTCCCCCTGTGCCTCTGAGAGGTCCCAGCCTGCTGGCAGGTCCTCTGGGTGCCTGAAGTCCTTGGCGCTAGGTAGTTGAATCTAGGTAGTTTAGTCGCTAGGTACTGAATGCTGTCAAGGAAAGAGGCCCTTTCCTAGGTCACAGATGTGCATTCCAGCACCTTCCTGCTGTAACACCCTGCTTGACTACCCCACGTCTGCCATCTTATTCCTCTGGTGCTTTGTTGGGTATACAGGTTAGAAGTGCCATTCCAGCTGGGTCGATGTCCCTCCTGCTCCATGCTGGGGCAGATGCAAGGAGAATAATTTCGGTCAGAGAAGACCTATCTAGGACTCTCAGAGGAAGGGTAGGGAAAGCAGCACTTCAGGCTATAGGGAACCAGAGACAGCATCCGCAGGCAGGCAGGCAGCACCCTGTCCCAGGTGGGAGAGACAGATGGGGCTGTGGTTCACAGATACAGTCGGCCGAGCCAAAGCCAAGGCTACTGGAGAAACGGGGCTGGAGAACAGGCCACAGGTTGGGGAGTAAGGGTCCCTTCCTGAGAGGCAGCTGTGAGGGACTAGGAACCCGAGCTTTCCCTGGCAGACCCGCCTCAAGGCCAGAGGACACTATGGCTCTACCACTTGTAGCCTGGAAGACCATAGAGTCCCCCACTTCTGTCTTTTCCCGTGATCCTGCCTGGCTCCTAACTCACACAGAGCTAGCTATTTTCTACTGTGTGCTGCCTGCCTCCTGGGGGAGTTCCCGGGGGCTGTCACCTCCTCCCTGGGCCCTTTCACGTCCTGAGGGTGTGGGATGGCATCTGGGCACAAAGGTACCCTGAGAAGATTCACCGGGTGAATGCATGCAGGGCTCGGCTATGCATCCTTCCTTGTTTGCTCTGGGTGGGTAAATGTCCTTAGATGCTACCGTACACTAAGTCCTGTAGTCGTTAGAATGGCAGCCTCATTTCTCCTTTAGGACTCTGTGGTACAACACAATAAGAAACTGGTTGAGTGTGTGAGCTTTTGCTTATAGTTTGAAGGGGTTCAAATAAACAAAGGTGTCTCCCCCAAAAGGGCATTCTGTGGCCCTCCCTCAGCCCCGACGGCGCAGGGTTCCCCTCTGCCCTCCGATGTAGTGTGTGTCCTCAGGTGCTGTCCTCCTCGTGTCTAGTCAGGAGGATGGAGCTGTGCTGTGAGGAAGGAGAGTGGGGCCTGCAGCGTGTCCCTGACATGGTCACAGTGCAGGGTAACCTGGGGCCTCCACTCAGGTCGGCCAAAAGAAAGCGAGCGTGCCCGTGACTCACCGTTTCCTTCTTGGGTAAGTTTTGGAAAGGAAGGCTTTTTTTCCTTCAGATAAGTACCCAGTACCTCCAGGTGGCTTGAAGGTACGGCTGTAGTCACCTGGCTGTTTCTTAGTCTCGAGTTTACAGCTATTCTTTGAAACGTTGCCTCCTGGGTTTTGCCAGCATTGGCAGGCGTGTGGCTTCAGGTGTACAGGATTTGGGAAATAGATGTGTGCCTGGCAGGGCCGGTGGAACCATTGCCTG